>CM054183.1:6106474-6383974 GCA_028829895.1 Sinotaia quadrata
TAATGTCACTTTAAATTAATTGCATGCAGTGACATTCATTTTAATGGCTTGGGTCATAATGTTCTTTCTTTCAGTGCCACTTTAATCAATTGCATGCAATTACATTTTCCATTTTAATGGCTTAGGTCACGCTGTTCTTTCTTTCACCCTCTTAATGGTTTGGGTCACTTTGACCTTTCTTTCATTCTTTATTCCACTTTTATCATTCCAGCCTGTATGACTCACCCCAAACTGTCCAATTAATTGATAGTGAGAAATGCTTAACAATGAAAAAGAGAATTTATTTACATAATATATATTTGTCATTATCCCAATATAGAACAGTAACCAACATCTATCTATCTATCTATCTATCTGTCTGTCTCCATCCGTCCATCCATCCATCCATCCATCCATCTACCTATCTATCTATCTATCTATGTGTCTGTCTCTGCCTGTCTGCCCGTCCGTCCATCTGTCTGTCTGTCTGTCTGTCTATCTATCTATCTATCTATCTATCTATCTATCTATCTATCTATCTATCTATCTATCTATCTATCTATCTGTCCGCCCGTCCGTCTCTCTCTGTCTGTCTGTCTATCTATCTATCTATCTAAATACACAAATACACAAGAAACTCAAACACACTCAACACATATACAATAGATGAATATTTTCAAAAGTTTAAAGTATTCAATATTAAGTATAGAATTTAAGTGCTGTGAATTTTCTTAGTAAACGTCCAAGGATGATGTTGCTTTGACCTAGATAGGTTGTGCAAGTTTAGAAACGGTCGAGGACATTACGTAAGGGGGTAAAGGTGACACTTGTCGTTAGAGTAGCATATTATGACTGACAGAAATGAGTGACTCCTAGCCTGGATTTAAACAGGTTTTTGTGAGAGATTTAGATTGGACATAGGTGTTTCTTGAGGACAGGTAACTATGATTGATATATTTAACAGAGTTGTCTGAATCTTCCAGATGAGCCATGACCAAAGTCTGTGTACTAATTTTGATCAGTCAGTTCGATTTATAGTGGAACTTACAATTCAATAGTAGGGACAAAGCTAAAATTGTATTCACCCCTGAGTCTTTGCTAGAAGCAGACGTCTAGAAATCTCACTTTATACAAGATGTTTTTCTTATTGTATAATTGATTCACTTTCTCCTATGGTATATATTGTTAAGAAGAATGTTTCTCTTATGGTATATAAATATTAAGAAGAATGTATTTTTCTCTATCAGTATTTAAAACCAGCGTTAAAGATTTTTTACATTTTGCACTTCTTTATGTATTTAATTAGGAGAAAATCCTTGGCATGTTCGTGATCTAAGAAGGTTGGACCGAATGACATTCGAATGCGAAGAGGTATTTTGTCGGGTCAGCATTTACCGGAAGCATAGGTATCTAGCTTCAATGTCCGGTCAGCATTTACCGGAAGCATATGTATCTAGGTTCAATGTCCGGTCAGCATTTACCCGGAAGCATAGGTATCTAGCTTCAATGTCCGGTCAGCATTTACCCGGATGTATAGGTATCTAGGTTCAATGTCTTTGTGGAGAAATTGTTGATAGGACACAAATCTTTGATTTGCATTTCTAAAACCATATAGTTTCCGGTCTGCAGGAAGATGAATTTATATTAATTGGTTTTAATATAAGTTACTAATTTTTAAAAGTCATCTTCATATTTCAAAAACACATCACACAATACTCATAAGCATTCATACACAAGCAAAACACGCGCTCTCTTTCAAAACACATACAACGGGAATAAACAAAACACTCACTTCACGCATACCAGCATATACACCTAACCACAAACATATACACCTAACCACAAACATATACAAAGAAACACTTATGCACACGAATATACCCACTCAAACAAACGCATACATATACAAGCGCCTTCTCCTCATTACACGAAGCTGGAAAGCATTAGTGTACAAGATTCGTAGCAGCAAGTGCACAGATTCACACAGTTCACATGCAACCACACATCACACAAGTCATCATATATCATATATAAGCCAACATTCAAGTCTTTACAATGGACATAATCAAAACGCACACTACATATGGCCAACAATAGCTGATTCCAACAAAACACAGTCAACCCACTGTGTACATATATTTTAAATCGAATATGTATCATTTCACTTTTTTTTCAAAAATAAACCATATAAAGATTGGAAGTCTACTGTCTTTGATTGCATCACGTGGGGACATTATGGAGGCCTTCGAAAAATGGCGGAGAATATATGGCGATGTCTACACTGTGCAGCTTGGAAATGTTCGTTTTGTCATTCTGAACTCGTACGAGGTAATGTGAACAAAGACGCAGTTCTCTCCCATGAATCAAATGTCCAAAAGACTGACTGCTTGGATTTTTCTCTTTTTATTTTGCTTGTGTGTACTACTTTTTATTAATTTCATACTTTCCTAGGTATTTTCTTTCTTTTCTTTTCCCAGTTCTGAACTACCAATTAATTTATCAATTGCTATCTATCTAGATGCCATCTATCTATCTATTTATGTATCTATCTATCTATCTATCTATCTATCTATCTATCTATCTATCTATCTATCTATCTATCTATCTATCTGCCTGCCCGCCTGCCTGTTGGTCTATCCATCCTTCTATCTATCTATCTATCTATCTATCTGCCTGCCCGCCTGCCTGTCTGTTGGTCTATCTATCTATCTGTCCGTCCGTCCATCCATTGTCTATCTATCTATCTATCTATTTATCTATCCGTCCGTCCATCCATTTATCTATCTATCTGTCTATCTGATGGACGGACAAGTTGGATTTTATTTGTTTCCCTGATTGAAATTACTGTCTGGTCTGTGCAGTCTATTCATGAAGCATATGTGAAAAAAGGAGACATTTTCTCGGGTCGACCTATGAACTGGGAGGTATTTCGGAAAACATTTGAGATAACTGGCGGTGGTACGATCATTTAGGAGCTTGCTTGCTTGTTTACACACAAACAAACACATATACAAACAATCATAGAAATATTCACGCACATAAACATACATTCAAAAATAGTTTTGTTGACTCATAGACATGGACAGAATGCAGCTTATACGAAGGTTACAATGTGTGCAAGTAGCAATGCTTACAAAGTGATGGTTAACACGAATGCTATAATGTGTCAATAACACGCATATAAAGTGATGGTTAACACGAATGTTATAATGTGTTAATAGCATGCATAGAAAGTGATGATTAAAAAAATTTAAGGATAGTGTTTCTGGGGAAGACTGTGTTTACACGGAGAGTCTTATCTATCAACTAATCTGCTGTTGTTACTGGTTTGCTTGTTTGTTTGTTTATTTTTAATTATTTTCCTAGAGGGAATAGTCTTCAACGAGGGTCCCTCTTGGAAGGATTTGCGACGCGTGACCCTAATCACGATGCGGGAATTCGGGGTGGGCAAGAAAACCCTGGAGGAACGGGTGCGCGAGGAGGCGAGTGCGGCCATGGAAGTTTTGGATAAAAGTCAAGGTCACGAGATTAGCATGAAGCCGGTGCTGGCCAAGTTCACATGTAACGTCATCTGCAGTATTATCTTCGGCACTAGGTAAAGTGTAATGTATCTATTTCAGTCACGTCATTACACTTCACGGCACTAGGTAAAGTGTAATGTATCTATTTCAGTCACGTCATTACACTTCACGGCAGTTTTGCGTATACATACACAAGGTTAAGGTTGCACACATTTTGTTAACTAGAAAACTTTGCTTCAATCGATAAATCAGTCTCTGCTCCAAATTAAACTGATGCTGGTTTGAGTCCCTAAAGACCACATGGTGAAACGTAAAATGGCGCCGTCAAGAATTCAGTTGTCCTCCTTCTTTTGCTTTTTATTGTATTAGTTTCCGACATCGTACCGTTTCCGTACTTAGCGAGAAGTGTCCGCAATTCCACTTTAAAAATAGAGATCGCTTCAATAGACAAATTTGCATAAGTGTAATCTAGCGCTGGGGACTTTTGTATGCTAATTTGCACTTTGTGAGCACAGGGTGCGAGTATTTGTCTCTTCTCTGTACCAGTGTTTGTCCTAACTGTAAATAGCTTTAAATTTAAAAAAATGATGATTATATTTATACGTTGTACTTTGCATGTGTATTCATCTTTTTCTTTTGTTATTTTATTTTTAGTTTTTTCATGTGACTTAATTAATTTGTATAAAAATCTTTGTTACATACCAGTATTTATTTAGAGATCCTGTCTCAACATGAGGATTTGAAGATTATTAATTTCCAACATTCACTTATGCTGATGACAGACTGGTTGCCAGATTCACCCTTCAGTCTCCTAAATTAACTCCCTTGGTTTAGATATTAATTTAGTGCCAGGTAAACCTGTGTAATAATACACGAACTGGGTACGTTATCCAATCACAACTAATTAACTCCCTTGGTTTAGATATTAAATTTAGTGCCAGGTAAACCTGTGTAATAATACACGAACTAGGTACGTTATCCAATCACAACTAATTATTCCTTCAAACATTTACTCTTTGACTCAGCCCCCAACCCAGTTCTATTTTGGTGTTCCTTGCAATAATTAGCCAACTTCTGTAAATTGGATAACAAAAATAAGAATTTAATAAATTTAACAGTTAACAAATGGTAATTCCATTTATCAAAATTCAAATACGAAGGTCATTGACTGCCATCGTTTAATGCAACATTCACCACTACGTAGTGATACATCTTGTCCACTGCAACATTCACCACTACGTAGCAATACATCTTGTCCACTGCAACATTCACCACTACGTAGTGATACATCTTGTCCACTGCAACATTCACCACTACATAGCAATACATCTTGTCCACTGCAACATTCACCACTACGTAGCAATACATCTTGTCCACTGCAACATTCACCACTACATAGCAATACATCTTGTCCACTGCAACATTCACCACTACATAGCAATACATCTTGTCCACTGCAACATTCACCACTACGTAGTGATACATCTTGTCCACTGCCTAGATATTGTTCAATCACAAGAAATAATTAAATATTTTAATAAGTTAGATTAATTATCCTATAAGAAATGTTATATGATTAACATTCCAGCAAGCAGACAATGATGTGAATATACTCTTACGTGCTTGCTTCGGCCTTTTCAAGAATCCTGACATTTCATCTGAAAAAAACAAAATAACATTTTAAAATTAATAATTATTACCACTGAATATAAGCACATAATTTCAATCTTTTCAATCTTTTTTTTTCCTCCAGATTTGAAAACGAAGACCCTAAATTTATAGAACTGACGTCACTTGTGGAGAAGGCATTGAAACAGAACGGCTTCTTTGCACCCGTCCACTTCTTTCCCTTTCTTCGATTTCTTCCGTTTATGAATGCGGTAATGTCCCTTCCCTTTCATTTATTTCCCTTTTCTCTCTGACACATTTGAGATCATGCAACGTCATCTTGTATTGTTGTAATGACGTCATAAAATGATGGCGTTACCTATTCCGAAACTAATTTCTACTCGTTTATGTGTTCGTAGATTTTATTTTTCAAATCTTTTGTTTTGGAGTGTGTGTGTGTGTGTGTGTGTGTGTGTGTGTGTGTGTGTGTGCGTGCATGTGTGTGTGTGTATGTGTGTGTGTGTGTGTGTGTGTGTGTGTGTGTGTGTGTTTGCTCTTGCAACTTTTAGGGCTTCTTTCAATGCTTTTATCATATTCGATATAATTTACGTTTCTCTTTAAGACTTTAAATATTTTACAAGCGTGTGTACGTGTTAATTTACTCTATTTTCATTTCTTTTAATTCTGTATTAGTATGCCGCATTGTTTAGGGTAAATGAGAAATGCATACCGGTATCGTGTGCTTCAATCATTTCTCTGGCACTCTATTGTTACAGGCATTAGGCAGACCCTGAATGTTCTGCATGATTGGTCGTACACCAGTCAGAAAAAGAGACATATAGATGATTAACACCTAATCTCCGTCATGCCTAAACAGATACAGACAGGTAGATGGTACAAATATAAACAGGTAGATGGTTAACACCCAGTCTCAGTCATGCCTGCACACAGTTAATAGAGACTGAAGATGAATGGCTCAAGTATGTTGAACAAACTGATGACTTTATAAAGTGGAGAAATGTTTGAGTGAGGTTACTAAGCGTATTAAGAGAAAGGGATAAGCATTATTTACAAATTTTACAGTATATTTAATTGTTGGTCTCTCTGAGACTAGGGCATTAAAATTTGCTCAGTTTAATTTCAATAAGTATTAAAATAATAAACTAGATTAATTCTACAATACGAGGTGTACTAATAAAGAAGTAAAATGAGAGGCACGTACGTCCAGCTAAAGCACCCAAGTTGCAAGGAGAAGCAGACCGGATGTTTTTAAGCTAATATACAGGGTAGGGCAAAATGGAGGCTAACTGAAATATATTTTCTAATTTGTAAATCCGACCTTGATACAGTAGAGGGCAAAACCTCGGTCAGTATCAATGGAAAAACGAGGTAAAAACTAGAGAACCCCAGCCTCAGATGGGCTTGGTGTGTAGCGTGTTTCCATCCATGTTCTAACAACGAAAAAATACAACCAACTGCTAATTCTCCATAATACTCTATACAACATGTTCTAAAAGCGAAAAAATACAACCAACTGCTAATTCTCCATAATACTCTATACAACATGTTCTAACAACGAAAAAATACAACCAACTGCTAATTCTCCATAATACTCTATACAACATGTTCTAAAAGCGAAAAAATACAACCAACTGCTAATTCTCCATAATACTCTATACAACATGTTCTAAAAACGAAGAAATAAAACCAACTGCTAATTCTCCATAATACTCTATACAACATGTTCTAAAAACGAAGAAATACAACCACATAACTTTTTTATACTGTGCATCAAATGTTCTGAAAACTAAGAAATACAATACAACCACATGCTAACTCTCCACAATAATGTACTATAAATGTTCTAAATCGAATAAATACAACCACATGCTAACTCTCCACAATAATGTACTATAAATGTTCTGAAAACGAATAAATACAACCACATGCTAACTCTCCACAATAATGTACTATAAATGTTCTAAATCGAATAAATACAACCACATGCTAACTCTTCAGATAAGTGTACAACAACTGTTCTAGAAGCAAATAAATACAACATACCAAACAGCGAAATAAAAAAAAATAATAACAGTGGCACGTGTGTGCTAGATCAAAATAATGCACATGAAACAATCTAGAAATTACTTTCACAATGTATTCTTTTGGTTAGTTAAATTTTTGCTGACTTTTAATTCTTTATGATATTCGCTCTCTTTGCTATTACAGGCTGTGGATAGCATGGTAAAAATTACGTCCGAAGTTGATAGCTTCATTCAGGCACTGCTACAAGATCATGAAGAGAACTTTGACCTCAATGAAATCCGTGACTTTGTTGACCTGTACATTAAGACTGGCCAAGAAAACAAGACAAAGCAGTTGTATGAATGTGAGTTCTAAGAGGGCCAAAGTTCATCCTAACACATAATTCAGCAGATTAGTATCAATATATATCACAGTATAGTCCTTATCATAGAACAGAAATGGAGTTATTAGAGATAAGCAATAATAATTTGTACATAACCTTGCCGAGAAGATGCTGTAATAACACAGACATACTGGTTATGCATGAAGATATACAAGTTATGTGTGCACACACAGACATACCGGTTATGTATACAGACAGACATACCGGTTATGTATGCAGACCGACATACAGGTTATGCATGCTTAGAAATATACAGGTTATACATGCAGACAGACAAACTGATGGGTATTCATTGATGCTAAGCACACCTTACTGTTTTCAGTTTCAGCCGGTAATATGCGGCGTACTATTGTTGACCTATTTATTGCCGGTACTGAGACGACGTCGACAACCGTGGACTGGTTGATTCTCTACATGGTTCAATTCCCAGAAATCCAGTCGCGTTGTCAGAAAGAGATAGATAAGGTAAAGAGATAGATCAGGTAAAGAGATAGATCAGGTAAAGAGATAGATCAGGTAAAGAGATAGATCAGGTAGAGAGATAGATCAGGTAAAGAGATAGATAAGGTAAAGAGATAGATCAGGTAGAGAGATAGATCAGGTAAAGAGATAGATAAGGTAAAGAGATAGATCAGGTAAAGAGATAGATCAGGTAAAGAGATAGATCAGGTAGAGAGATAGATCAGGTAAAGAGATAGATAAGGTAAAGAGATAGATCAGGTAGAGAGATAGATCAGGTAAAGAGATAGATAAGGTAAAGAGATAGATCAGGTAGAGAGATAGATCAGGTAAAGAGATAGATAAGGTGAATTCATTTTCATATATACTGTTTCTGTTTGTCCATGTGTCAATGGAAAGCATTTTATCATCTTTGATATTTTGTTATCTATTATAGATTTTTTTAAATTTGGCTATATGCTCTCTCTCTCTCTCGTTTATCTCCATCCACCAATTCAGTCATCCACCCCTACATCCAAACATCCACAAATCTTCGATCTATCGCTCACTATCTGTTTACTTTTTGTTTATGGTGAGATAGAGACGTTGACGTCTGGTGGAGTGTGTGGCCACGATAAATGATAGTTAGTGTGAATGCACCTCTCTTTTCCCTTAATTAATTAAAATTACAGGCATAATCCATATTCAAAGATTGGACCGCAGAGTAACTATGAATGATGTAATAGATTTACGATAGAAAATAGTCTAACAGCTCTAGCCCCCACCCCAGCCACACAACAATTCTGGTTAATTTCACTGAAGAAAAGAAAAAATAATTAATCATACAAGAAAAACAATTAAATTAATACATATTGACTGTAGATATTTTACATTTTAACGCTGGAATGAAAGATTGAGACTTGAGTGAAAGATT
Source organism: Sinotaia quadrata (assembly GCA_028829895.1). NCBI lineage: Eukaryota > Metazoa > Mollusca > Gastropoda > Architaenioglossa > Viviparidae > Sinotaia > Sinotaia quadrata. Next base: position 6,115,383 of record CM054183.1, read on the forward strand.
GTATGACTCACTGCTTAAGTAATAAAAATGTATTAATTATGTTTTGCAGGCAATTGGTAAGGCCCGAAAGGTGGAAGTTGAAGACCGCTCAAAATTACCATTTACTGAGGCAGTCATCTGTGAAATCATGCGGTTAGTCCCAATTGGTCAGTAATTTGTTTCATTTTTCCAGCCAACCTCTCAAGCAATAATGACCGGTAGGAAAAGTGTATTAATTGAAATCAGCAAACTACTAGCCCATATCTGGGTTAATGCCCGATTAGAAAAGTGCATTAATTGGGATCAGCAAACTAGTGGCCTTACGTTTCGGCTAATGCATTATTACGAGTCAGTAAACTAATAATATCACATCACCGCTAATGCCCGGTTAGAAAAGTGCATTAATTGGGATCCGCAAACTAGTGGCCCCACATCTAGGCTAATTCCCTGTTAGAAAAGTGCATTAATTGGAATCAGCAAACTACTGGCCTTACTTCTCGGCTAATGCCTGGTTAGAAAATTTGCATTTGTTCGAGGTTTGAATCCTCTGGCTTATTATTTACCATTTGTTCGTGGGATGAGATGTGTTTGAAATGCAAATAAACACAAGATAAAACTAAATATTACATTAAAAATAATGTTGGAAATGTATGAAATTTACACACAGTTGAAATATCACATCTAATGCTAGCTCAGTCTCACTGACTTACGATATATCTATCTAATGCTAGCTCAATCTCACTGACTTACGATATATCTATCTAATGCTAGCTCAATCTCACTGATATATCTATCTAATGCTAGCTCAATCTCACTGACTTACGATATATCTATCTAATGCTAACTCAATCTCACTGATATATCTATCTAATGCTAGCTCAATCTCACTGACTTACGATATATCTATCTTCTAATATTTGCTGTTTTAAAACGCCATTTGTAAAGAAAAACGCTATGCATGCTTTGCCATAAGTTCTGAATGTTTATTGACATTCCGCAGAGATTGCTAAAGAAGAAATTAAAGAAGAGGTGTGGAGTGTACTGAAGAAAAGAGAAACATTAATACAACCGCAATAACCAATAGAGTTATCGGCCTTTGATGCTTTAAGTCCTTTATTTTGACGTTAATTTTGGCCTTCATCCGTATTGTGATTATAATTTTAAAATATTTCTGTGACCAACACTGTAGGTTGTCGCTGATGTATCGTAACTGTGTAACTGTTACATCAATCAGTAAACATCTGCCAGGCAGTATTATCTAAAACGTATCATCACTGTTGTTTTGTCGCATGTATATTTTCAATAGAAGTATCACATACACACAAACTCACATATACACACATATACAGCCATACACTCATAGACACATATATACACAGACACACATATACAGCCATACACTCATAGACACATATATGCACAGACACACATATACAGCCATACACTCATAGACACATATATGCACAGACACACATATACAGCCATACACTCATAGACACATATATGCACACTCTTATACATATTATATGAAGGCACTATATAAGAAAATCGCAAGACAAAAGTACTATACACACATATACACAGAAACAGATACATGTTACATATACAAACAGACACACACACACACCTATTATACATACAATTATATGCATACACCATATAGAAAATCACACGATAACAGTACTACACACACACAGACACACATACATATACACACAGACACACATACATAAAAGAATTAGAACGTACATGCTGAATCATTCTCTTTTACTTTCTAGTACCGACAGGAGTACCCCACGTTGCAGTCAAAGAAGGAACAATTGCCGGCTTTACCATTCCAGCCGACACTGTACTTATGACCAATCAGCGAGCTGTTCACTGGAATCCCAAAGTCTGGCCTGACCCAATGACCTTTAAGCCAGAGAGGTTCTTGGACAAGGGAGGTCACTTCTGTGCGCCAAAGGATCACGTGCTTCCTTTCTCGATAGGTAATAAACATACGTTTGTTATAATAATTATGAGTATTCAGTAGAATATATGACTGTCTTTTGTTTCTTGTTACTGTGTCACCAAAATAGTAACATTCTTATTGTTCCTAATTGTTGCGGGGCACTTGGGATGACCTTATAATAATGTATTATTTAAAACATTATTGTTAAACATATAATACATCTATAAAGTGCAAATGCAAGGTATGGACTACTTGCTATATTAATTATCAATAGCGGTTCAGTTGATAATTTTGGTAACGCATCGATCACTTGACTTAAACCACACTCAGCAATAAACTCAGACAAGTAGATACAAACAGTCAGACAAATAGATACAAACAGTCAGACAAATAGATACAAACAGTCAGACAAATAGATACAAACAGTCAAACAAGTAGATACAAACAGACAAACAAGTAGATATAAATAGACAAACAAGTAGATACAAATAGACAAACAAGTAGATACAAAAAGACAAACAAGTAGATACAAACAAGTAGATACAAATAGACAAACAAGTAGATACAAACAGTCAAACAAGTAGATACAAATAGACAAACAAGTAGATACAAATAGACAAACAAGTAGATACAAATAGACAAACAAGTAGATACAAATAGACAAACAAGTAGATACAAATAGACAAACAGATAGATACAAATAGTCAAACAAGTAGATACAAATAGACAAACAAATAGATACAAACAGACAAGTAGACAAAGTAAAGAGTAAGACGACATAATTACTTTATTATTACATTTCGTGCAAAGGAAAAAAATTATGCTACGTTAAAGCAAACCATGGTGCGAGAAGGTTGAAATGACACCCGCCCTTGGGTACCCCAATTTGAATATCCATAATTCTGCATCTGTGGCAGAGTAAATTTGCCTATCTCTATTTCTGAACTTAATTGTTATATAAATTATATTATTGAAGTGACCTGACCTTGGGCACTCTTGATGATGGTATTTTCGTAAGTGTTAGAAGGGAGAAAACGTTTACGGGACCCACATATCCATCAAGTGAGAGAGACGAGTGATGTCTGCTGGAGAATTATTAATAACAAAATTAAGATTCTCATCACTTGTAATTAGTTATGGATGATTAATTAATAATAATGATAATAACCATTAACTAGGTGGCGTTGGCATTTCAGTAACCATGTTGTTTGAATGTGTTTATGTGCGTGCATTATTTGTACATGAGTGCATATGTGTAAGTGCACACGTGTACAATATATATATATATATATTTGTGTAATATGCTTGTGTCCATGGTTTTCTTCGGCACACAGATGCAGGTATCCTTCAGCTTTACAAATATTATTTAATTTCAGGCCCAAGAATTTGTTTGGGTGAGGCTCTGGCAAGGATGGAGTTGTTCATTCTCTTTACGACCTTACTTCAATTTTACACGTTCACGATGGCCAATGGTCGCAAACCGAACCTAGAGGGGCACCTTGGAATAACTTACATGGCGCTTGACCAAAAAGTGCTAGCGACCAAACGTTAGTCAGCTAAATTTGCTGAAATCCATAAAGAAAACTTTAGTATTCAACTCTACCATTTCAATCAGTACTGATGAAACAAAGAACGTTATTCCAGTGTACAATCTTTTCAGTTTATCCCTTAAAGGAAGCAGTCGAAAATCTTGAACAAGACTGTGACAAAAATAAAAGTTTGGATTATCTATCTATCTATCTATCTATCTATCTATCTATCTATCTATCTATCTATCTATCTATCTATCTATCTATCTATCTATCTATCTATCTATCTATCTATCTATCTATCTATCTATCTATCTATCTATCTATCTATCTATCTATCTATCTATCTATCTATCTATCTATCTATCTATCTATCTATCTATCTATCTATCTATCTATCTATCAATCTATCTATCTATCTATCTATCTATCTATCTATGTGCGTTTGACTGCATTAATATGCATATGTATGTATTTATGTAAGCAGAAATCCTGCTACCAATCTTGTGAACATTTTTATCATATACCAGCAAACACTGGATTCAGTCTATTGTATGGCAATAGGTAACACATATAGCACCAAGAAAACCTTTAAAGGTGCGGGGGAGAGAGAGAGAGAGAGAGAGAGAGAGAGAGAGAGAGAGAGAGAGAGAGAGAGAGAGAGAGAGAGAGAGAAGGAATGAAGTTAAAGGCTGAAAGAATCAATCGTCTTCTTGTACTGAACTCAGTGCTTTACAAAGTCCCACAAGATGTTATTCTGTTGAGATCTGGCAGGATTCTTTTTGCCGATTCTATTACTTTACAAGGTCACACAAGATGTTATTCTGTTGAGATCTGGCAGGATTCTTTTTGTCGATTCTATTAAACGAGATAAAGTAATTCCGTCTGGACGCTAGCATCTCGCCAGAACTGAACAACTGGAGTATAGAAACTATACACAGGAAGGTGACTGAGAATTATAACTGCTATTGCAGGCACTTCAACAACAGCTACTACAATATTCTCCTGCTCTTACTTCTATTCTACTACTGCTACTACTATTATACTAAAACTAATACAATACTCTGCTACTTCTACTGCTACCACTATTATACTAAAACTAATACAATACTCTGCTACTTCTACTGCTACTACTATTATACTAAAACTAATACAATACTCTGCTACTTCTACTGCTACCACTATTATACTAAAACTAAAGCAATATGTTGCTACTTCTACTACTATTACCATCAAGAGCATAGATGGAGACAGAAGCAGATAGGAAACCCATCCCCCAAAGAATTAGAGTAGAGCGCATGGTTCCATGACGAATCCTGAAATTGCAGTATACAAAGTTAAACTGGACAACAACTGACACCGATGTTGCAGTAGCCACTGAGAGTAACGTAATAGCGAAAGAGGGGGAAAGTGCAGACTACTGGAACCAATTGATAGATAAAAGATTCGCAAGAGAGAACTAGTTTAAAATATAAGCTAAGAGCAGACAGAAAGATATTGATTGAATATATTTAGTTTATGGAATAATAAATGGCTGATGAAACTATTTATTTAATTTATGAAATATCATAAGTTAACTTGTGGATGTGAAAAAATAAAATTTAAAGAAATGGTAATCACAGGAGAAAATTGTTTCGCAGAAAATTGATAACGTAAATTGGTACCGAGTTAACAAGCTGGGCAATGCCAGTGCTTGAGATAGATATGAAACTTTTAACAACTAAGGTGAGTTGAAAACAATAGATGCCAGTTCTTGAGATTGGAAACTTTTAACAACTAAGGTGAGCTGAAAACAATAGATGCCAGTTCTTGAGATTGGAAACTTTTAACAACTAAGGTGAGCTGAAAACAATAGATGCCAGTTCTTGAGATTGGAAACTTTTAACAACTAAGGTGAGCTGAAAACAATAGATGCTAGTTCTTGAGATTGGAAACTTTTAACAACTAAGGTGAGCTGAAAACAATAAATGCCAATTCTAGAGATAGGTAGGGAACTTTTAACAACTAAGGTGAGCTGAAAATAATAGATGCAGGCCCGACTAAAAGCAGTAAAATAAAGTAGTAGCGGGCCACTAGCTGTGAGTTTATTAATATTAGAGTTAAATGGCTCACAAGCGAAAGACCACACTGTGCTTGGTTGTTAGGTACCGGGTTGATGTAAAGTTAATTACTGATTCAGTCAAAGGTGAAGGGGGCCAGTTACTTTGTATGCTGACGTGCCCAGAGGGAGAATTGTATAAAAATCGAGAAAGACTGCTCAAAATGTTCTCTCTCTTTCTCTCCCCTTCTCTCTCTTTCTCTCCCCTTCTCTCTCTTTCTCTCCCCTTCTCTCTCTTTCACCTGTGGATACTTGACGCGGTTCAGCCAGTCAATACACTCAGTTGGATTACTTATATGGAAGAACGTGGAACAATGGATATATGGGAATAGAAGGGAACAATGGCTATATGGGAATAGAAAGGAACAATGGATATATGGGAATAGAAGGGAACAATGGCTATATGGGAATAGAAAGGAACAATGGATATATGGGAATAGAAGGGAACAATGGCTATATGGGAATAGAAAGGAACAATGGATATATTGGAATAGAAGGGAACAATGGCTATACTGGAATAGAAGAATGTTTACACAAATGTACGTTAGTTCACAAATACCTTTCTTAGAGTTTATCATTAAAACTACGTCATTATCAAAGGAGGAATAATTACATACATTAATCTTAGAGTTTCATATCATTAAAACTACGTCATTATCAAAGGAGGAATAATTACATACATTAATCTTAGAGTTTCATATCATTAAAACTACGTCATTATCAAAGGAGGAATAATTACATACATTAATCTTAGAGTTTCATATCATTAAAACTACGTCATTATCAAAGGAGGAATAATTACATACATTAATCTTAGAGTTTCATATCATTAAAACTACGTCATTATCAAAGAAGGAATAATTACATACATTAATCTTTTTTAGCGTTTAAAATAATTGAAACTAAGTAAAAATAGTTGAAATAATTAATTAAATGAAATTTATTAGAGTTGAATATCATTAAAACTACACGTCACAGCCAATGAAGGAATAATTATTACACACAATATTATTAGCGTTGAATATCATTAAAACTACACGTCACAGCCAATGAAGGAATAATTATTACACACAATATTATTAGCGGTTTAATATCATTAAAACTATGTCAAAACCAAATGAACTAAATAAATAATCTTTATTAACGTTAAATATCACTAAAACCACAAGTAATAACAAAAGAAAGAATAATGAATCACATCAATATTTTCGTTTAATATAATTAAAACTACAACTGTCAAACAGGGAATTCAGATCTGGAATCTTTAAGCGTAGTAGAAAAGGTAAATATGTGGCTGGTGACAAAGGCCTGCAACAAGAGTGGGATCGGAACTTCTTATCCACAAGTGAACCGGGTACTTTAAACCACACAACCTCACTACTTTCTAAAGATTGGAATCATCTGAGATGAATGACATTTTGGGATCACTGAAAACTTGATAATTTAATTTTCTCTTCTGAACTATTTTCTGTTCAGTCTGTATTATGTAACCTCGTCTATTTCGTAATTTATAGATTATTTTTTTTCAAGAGAAATCACATTTAAATATTTAGTTTATTTTTAGCAAACTTCTCGTAGTATCATATTTCACGCCCTCTTATATTTCGATTTTTATTTTTGAATCTCTTGACGTAAGTTTTCTTTCTTGTTCTCTGTGTTATCATTTCAGTCTTTTATCAAAACCAATATCATTCTTGTCTCTCTCTTTAATTTTAGTTCATAAGCTTTCTTTCTTGTTCTCTGTGTTATCATTTCAGTGTTTTATCAAAACCAATATCATTCTTATCTCTCTCTTTAATTTTAGTTCGTAAGCTTTCTTTCTTGTTCTCTGTGTTATCATTTCAGTCTTTTATCAAAACCAATATCATTCTTGTCTCTCTCTTTAATTTTAGTTCGTAAGCTTTCTTTCTTGTTCTCTGTGTTATCATTTCAGTCTTTTATCAAAACCAATATCATTCTTGTCTCTCTCTTTAATTTTAGTTCATAAGCTTTCTTTCTTGTTCTCTGTGTTATCATTTCAGTCTTTTATAAAAACCAATATCATTCTTGTCTCTCTCTTTAATTTTAGTTCGTAAGCTTTCTTTCTTGTTCTCTGTGTTATCATTTCAGTCTTTTATAAAAACCAATATCATTATTATCTCTCTCTTTAATTTTAGTTCGTAAGCTTTCTTTCTTGTTCTCTGTGTTATCATTTCAGTCTTTTATCAAAACCAATATCATTCTTGTCTCTCTCTTTAATTTTAGTTCATAAGCTTTCTTTCTTGTTCTCTGTGTTATCATTTCAGTCTTTTATCAAAACCAATATCATTCTTGTCTCTCTCTTTAATTTTAGTTCATAAGCTTTCTTTCTTGTTCTCTGTGTTATCATTTCAGTCTTTTATCAAAACCAATATCATTCTTGTCTCTCTCTTTAATTTTAGTTCATAAGCTTTCTTTCTTGTTCTCTGTGTTATCATTTCAGTCTTTTATAAAAACCAATATCATTCTTGTCTCTCTCTTTAATTTTAGTTCGTAAGCTTTCTTTCTTGTTCTCTGTGTTATCATTTCAGTCTTTTATAAAAACCAATATCATTATTATCTCTCTCTTTAATTTTAGTTCGTAAGCTTTCTTTCTTGTTCTCTGTGTTATCATTTCAGTCTTTTATCAAAACCAATATCATTCTTGTCTCTCTCTTTAATTTTAGTTCATAAGCTTTCTTTCTTGTTCTCTGTGTTATCATTTCAGTCTTTTATCAAAACCAATATCATTCTTGTCTCTCTCTTTAATTTTAGTTCATAAGCTTTCTTTCTTGTTCTCTGTGTTATCATTTCAGTCTTTTATCAAAACCAATATCATTCTTGTCTCTCTCTTTAATTTTAGTTCATAAGCTTTCTTTCTTGTTCTCTGTGTTATCATTTCAGTGTTTTATAAAAACCAATATCATTCTTGTCTCTCTCTTGTTCTCTGTGTTATCATTTCAGTCTTTTATCAAAACCAATATCATTCTTGTCTCTCTCTTGTTCTCTGTGTTATCATTTCAGTCTTTTATCAAAACCAATATCATTCTTGTCTCTCTCTTTAATTTTAGTTCGTAAGCTTTCTTTCTTGTTCTCTGTGTTACCATTTCAGTCTTTTATCAAAACCAATATCATTCTTGTCTCTCTCTTGTTCTCTGTGTTATCATTTCAGTCTTTTATCAAAACCAATATCATTCTTGTCTCTCTCTTTAATTTTAGTTCATAAGCTTTCTTTCTTGTTCTCTGTGTTACCATTTCAGTCTTTTATAAAAACCAATATCATTCTTGTCTCTCTCTTTAATTTTAGTTCGTAAGCTTTCTTTCTTGTTCTCTGTGTTACCATTTCAGTCTTTTATCAAAACCAATATCATTCTTGTCTCTCTCTTTAATTTTAGTTCGTAAGCTTTCTTTCTTGTTCTCTGTGTTACCATTTCAGTCTTTTATCAAAACCAATATCATTCTTGTCTCTCTCTTTAATTTTAGTTCGTAAGCTTTCTTTCTTGTTCTCTGTGTTACCATTTCAGTCTTTTATAAAAACCAATATCATTCTTGTCTCTCTCTTTAATTTTAGTTCGTAAGCTTTCTTTCTTGTTCTCTGTGTTATCATTTCAGTCTTTTATCAAAACCAATATCATTCTTATCTCTCTCTTTAATTTTAGTTCGTAAGCTTTCTTTCTTGTTCTCTGTGTTATCATTTCAGTCTTTTATAAAAATCAATATCATTCTTATCTCTCTCTTTAATTTTAGTTCGTAAGCTTTCTTTCTTGTTCTCTGTGTTACCATTTCAGTGTTTTATAAAAACCAATATCATTCTTATCTCTCTCTTTAATTTTAGTTCGTAAGCTTTCTTTCTTGTTCTCTGTGTTACCATTTCAGTGTTTTATAAAAACCAATATCATTCTTATCTCTCTCTTTCTCTTCGTTCCTGTCTACTCCGTTTATTTCTTTTTCATTCTTCATAATTATAACAGAGAGTGACAAGGTACCAGGTGATCTAAATATTATAATTATATACAGATAGTGACAAGGTACCAGGTGATCAAAATCTAATAATTATAAATAGAAAGTAACAATATAAAAACCAATATCATTCTTATTTCTCTCTTTAATTTTATTTCATTATCTTTCTCTTCGTTCCTGTCTACTCCGTTTATTTCTTTTTCATTTTTCATAATTATATACAGAGCTGACAAGGTACCAGGTGATCTAAATGTAATAATTGTATGCATAAGGTGACAGGGTACCAGGTGATCTAAATGTAATAATTATATACAGAAGGTAACAGGGTACCAGGTGATCAAAATGTCATAATTATATACAGAAGGTAACAGGGCACCAGGTGATCAAAATCTCATAACTACAAATAGAAAGTAACAAAACAATATCATTCTTGTCTCTCTCTTTAATTTTATTTCATTATCTTTCTCTTTGTTCCTGTCTACTCCGTTTATTTCTTTTTCATTCTTCATAATTATAACAGAGAGTGACAAGGTACCAGGTGATCTAAATGTCATAATTATATATAGAGAGTGACAAGGTACCAGGTGATCTAAATGTCATAATTATATATAGAGAGTGACAAGGTACCAGGTGATCTAAATGTCATAACTATAAATAGAAAGTAGCAGGGTAATATGTGATCTACACTTCAGATAGAATGTAACAGGCATCAGGTGATCTAAACGTGGTAGATAATACATCGGGAATTACATTTTATTTGTTTTGCAATGAAGTCGCTGGATTAACGTCTGGTGGCAAGCACACTTTGGTTACTCGAAGTGTAGGTAACTCCATAGTTCCCGTCGAGGTTTGGTTCGTGACCTTTGACCATCGAGAACGTATAAGACTGAAGCAGGGTCGTGAAGAGGATGAACAACTCCATCCTTGCGAGGGCCTCACCAAGACACACTCTAGGTCCTTAACAAATATTGAGAAAATAGTGTTACAGATTCGTTACAGGTTGATTTGACTTACGAAGAAGATATTTGTTTGTGCCTAATTACGTCATTTCCGACACATGGAGCTGATTTGTTCCTACGTAACTGAACTAAGTTATAGTGATTTTATTTGTCAAGATGATTTTAAATGTCTAATGTAATTTTATTTGTTTAAAGTGAAAAACTGGGAAAACTATGCCAAGTTATGGAAACATTATTTTTCCTTTTTATTAATCGTTTCTTAACTATCTATTTAATTTATGAGAAGAGACTTCCGCTAAGCAACTATGCTCGACTGATGCAATAACATGTTTACGGGTTGAGAGTATGTGGGTCACACCAAAGGTGAGGGAAAGTCCGTTAACCAAATACGAGACGCCCATATTTGGTCACTTGTGTTCCGTATCGTGACATAGCGTTAATCTGCCAGCCGACCTCGAGTCATTCATATATACACGTGAATGAATTGAAATTCTTTAGACGCCGTTATTCATCCACAGTGCCCATTGTCCAGGGGTTGGCCATTCGCGTCCATTTTGACCGTGCATAACTTCACATAGTGGTAAATATAGTTGACTTCTCTAAATTGTTGTATTTCTCATTTGTAAAATATTGTATAAAATATTTATGTGATTGTTAAATGATTGATGTATTTTTCTCACAGAAGCTAAGTGGCATTAACGATTGATACATTTTGTAGAATGATCAAGATAGAACAACCACATGTGTATTGCTAGATAGAATAACCACGTGTGTATTATTAAATAGAATAACCACGTGTGTATTGCTATACTCCTGCTGTTAAATTGTTATAATTGAAAAGTGCTAACGGTGAAATAGAGGATCATTAACATGCATCGTGTGAAACCACAGGCTAAATTATATTGTAATTAAGAAACTTATATATTGTGAAGCTAAATCATTTATTCATTTAGAGATTTTCATTGATTTGGAATTATGAATTAGCTGTAGCTAATTAGTGGAGATTGTAAAGAGTAATCTGTCACCACAAAGCCCATATAATCGCTTATTGTAACATGACACTGTAGAATGATGTTATACATTTACAGCCAGTCTGGGAGTCTTGGAGATGAGACTCGAGTCTGGAAGTCTTGGAGAAGAGACTGGGATCCAGAGGTTAGATGAAGAGTCCTAACCTGGCATCTTCAAACCCAGGAGCCATTGCTCGAGGACTATACCAAGTGCCATAACCGACATTGGAGGGACCTGACAGAAGATAACTGCTGCATGACGTCAGAACTGCACTGGTCGATTGATGACAGCAACAGTTCAACTACTTCATGAACTCTTAATTTAAAGTTAAGTGGGAGATGTCCCAATAAGAATCAGAACAGACAGTATTCTCAAGTATCTAGCCATTCGGACTTTGGGCTTAACAGGATAAACTAATAATCCGTGATTCATAAATGTTATTTTTTTTCTATTATTTCAGTTATTATTAAATTTATTGTTATCTTACCCTTAGTTACATAATTGTTTGTAGCACGACTTTGGAGATTAGCTAGCTGGGGATGAGCCGTAATAAAGGGATAAAGAATCATAAATCTTAATGTATAAGGGAGAAAACGTTGCTAGCTAGGGCAAGTCAACTGATTTATCTAACGAGGTGTCGTTGAGTAATAGCCTGAATCTTCGGGCATTTTCGTAGTGGATAAGTCAGGCCGTCCGGCTGTCGCTATTGTTAGAAATTATTCAATAACCAATATTGATAACTAGAAATCTAAAATAGGACAGAGTTGTTAAACCTAGACCGGACACGTGAGATTATCTAAGGTGATTTTATTTGTCAAAGTATATTTTATTTGTCTAAGGTGATTTTATTTGTCAAAGTATATTTTATTTCTCTAAGGTGATTTTATTTGTCAAAGTATATTTTATTTGTCTAAGGTGATTTATTTGTCAAAGTATATTTTATTTGTCTAAGGTGATTTATTTGTCAAAGTAGATTTTATTTGTCTACTATGATTTTATTTGTCAAAGTAGATTTTATTTGTCTACTATGATTTTATTTGTCAAAGTAGATTTTATTTGTCTACTATGATTTTATTTGCCAAAAGTGTTTTTATTTGTCTAAGGTAATTTTAGTTGTCAAAGGTGATTTTTTTCTCCAATATGATTTACATCCAACTAAATGGATTTTGCTTACGTTGATATTTTGAACATTTTATCTATCTGAGTTGATATTACAGATGAATGCTGGGAAATAATTATGGTGATGATTACAATACGTAAAGCAAAAACAGTAAGGATCGCAATCCCAATGATAAATATTGGTACAATTAACTGTGAACACATTTATATTCTGTTTCACCTATTGAAAATGGAATCACGTGATGCTTTGGTGCGCAGAAATGTCCCTGCTCGTCTAGGAATCTTTCTGGCTTGAAGGTCAGTGGGTCTGGCCAGACTTTGGGGTTCCAATGTACAATGCGTTGGTTGGTTATCAGAATCGATTCAGCCGGAATGGTGTAACCTGCAATGGTTCCTTCTTTGACTGAGGCGTGAGGTAATCCTAGTGGAACTGTGCACATGAGGAAAAAAATGTAACCATTTTTGTAAACTTACTATGAAGTGGACCGTTTTGTAAACTTACTATGAAGTGGACCGTTTTGTAAACTTACTGTGAAGTGAACCATTTTTGTAAACTTACTGTGAAGTGAACCATTTTTGTAAACTTATTGTGAAGTGGAACGTTTGTGTAAACTTACTATGAAGTGGAACGTTTGTGTAAACTTACTATGAAGTGGAATGAATGAAACTATAACTATAAAAGACAATTTTATATTAATAATATAATCCCATCATTTGCTTAATTTTTAGTAAAAATCTATACTTCTCCAAACACCGAAATGATTATACGAAAATAAAACTAAAATAAAAATAAAAATAAAAATAAAAAGCACTTTCAATGATCACATCATCATTACAACGTTGTAATATTATGTCTTATAATATATTTTATTTATATAATTGTAATATTATATCTTATAATATATTTTATTTATATAATTGTAATAATTTTGCTTTATATATGTTTGTGTGTGTGTGTGTGTGTGTATACATAAATCACCGAAGCATTCTGACAAATGAATTTGTTATTTTGAAACCATTGCAATATTGATGATGAATAAGTCGTCAACTTTTGATTTAATAAACTTTCATTTATTGCGTTATCTATATGTATAACTTGCCCCAAAATGATCCACCTGATAGACTGAATGGAAGGTTAGCAGACGTTAATGATCAAATGGAAGAATAAAAACTTTAATAATATTAAATGTCTGAAGTTAAGTATTATTTTTTATAATGGAGATACTATTTTGCGATCTCTAATTGCACTGAAAAGAATTATAACTTTGCGGCAATGACAAGACTAAATTGGATTTTGAATAATTCTTCATGTCATTAAGATCTCTAAGGTATTTAAAATTGTTAAGGTCTCTAAGATCTACAAGATCTCTAAGGTCTTTTAGATTTCTAAAACGTCTATGATACAAAATCTCTGAGTATCAAAATACCTACGATTTCTGTGCATCTGAAATTCCTAAGATCTCATAACATCTCAAAGTATCTTATATATCTAAGACATCCCCCCCCCCACAAGATCTCAGTGTACCTAATATCTCTAAGAGTTTTATGATCACTATGTACTTAATGACTCTCAGATATTAAGTTCTTCACAATTCATAGCTGCCCTCGACAATCTGGAGCGAGAGAGAGGTTATTCTCTGGGAAAATTCCTTTGAGCTGGGTGGGGTTTTGAACCTAGTACTCCACGAACACAAGGATTACTATCATGGTAGCAATGCACTCATAATTTACTCAGAAGATTCAGTATAGTGCAAGTTAGGCACTAAATATAGAAAGGGAGGAGTGCATAGATGCTTGCACTATTGTAGATATATTTAACAGGGTTTAACGAGAGGAGAGTGATAATTATACACAAATTCTTTCGGCAGAATTCCGATATAAGCATATGCAAATTCTCGGTCTCCGCATATTAATTGAGCGATGTGCTCTTAACTGACCAATGGGCACTAGTCGAAAAATTTCACAGATGACAGCTTCAATGAAAGGTAGCTTGAGGCGATCTTCATCCTCCACCATTTTTTCTTGTCCGATCGCCTAGAAGATAAAAAAAAAATCTAAACATTATGTAAAGCGCATGATATTAAACATTAAAACGATCTCGAGACTAACAAATAGTCAATCAACTAAGCAATCAAAACATCAAGCAAGCAATCAATGAGGACGGGACATTGCTTGGGAAATATCGGGTCAAAGGTTGTGTTTATTAGCAAGATTGAGCATTCAGGGTAGGAGTGTCTGTATGTTAACATGTTATAAATGACGTCATTTAGGCAAAAGAGTTGCAAGTAAGTACTATTAATGCACACAAAGAAGTCACGTGATCTACAAAGAAAACAGTTGTAAATTTAAATTAGAATGGTTTGTTACAATAAGAAGAGTTTGAAAAGTAAAGAGCTTATTGTGACATAGATTATTGGCTTGTTACACAGTAGAGTGGAGAGTTTTCTTTACAGAAAAGTAACCATGCCAGTAACACGTAAAGCACTCTATTGTATAAAAGGTTATGAAGAATATGCCGACTCTAAATTATATAAGCAAAGTCTAAAGAGTCGTTCACAAATGCATAGTCACAATATATAGTATATATTGTTAATGTAACGCTACTGTATAAAAGGTTATGAAGAATATGCCGACTCTAAATTATATAAGCAAAGTCTAAAGAGTCGTTCACAAATGCATAGTCACAATATATAGTATATATTGCTAATGTAACGCTAGTGCCATTACATTTACTAAACAAAGACAGCTCGTAAAATACATCAGCATGATAAAAGAATGGAAGATAATTACATTAAGAGTTCAAAGACATGGAAAGTAATTGTATTAAGAGTTCAAAGACATGGAAAGTAATTGTATTAAGAGTTCAAAGACATGGAAAGTAATTGTATTAAGAGTTCAAAGACATGGAAAGTAATTGTATTAAGAGTTCAAAGACATGGAAAGTAATTGTATTAAGAGTTCAAAGACATGGAAAGTAATTGTATTAAGAGTTCAAAGACATGGAAAGTAATTGTATTAAGAGTTCAAAGACATGGAAAGTAATTGTATTAAGAGTTCAAAGACATGGAAAGTAATTGTATTAAGAGTTCAAAGACATGGAAAGTAATTGTATTAAGAGTTCAAAGACATGGAAAGTAATTGTATTAAGAGTTCAAAGACATGGAAAGTAATTGTATTAAGAGTTCAAAGACATGGAAAGTAATTGTATTAAGAGTTCAAAGACATGGAAAGTAATTGTATTAAGAGTTCAAAGACATGGAAAGTAATTGTATTAAGAGTTCAAAGACATGGAAAGTAATTGTATTAAGAGTTCAAAGACATGGAAAGTAATTGTATTAAGAGTTCAAAGACATGGAAAGTAATTACATCAAGAGTACAAAAGCTAAGAAAGTTGGCGCAATGCTGGAAAGAAATAACTACATTTGTACTAAAGTTAATTAGAATAACTTATATATTCTTGGTATATAGTACTACATTTGTACTAAAGTTAATTAGAATAACTTATATATTCTTGGTATATAGTACTACATTTGTACTAAAGTTAATTAGAATAACTTATATATTCTTGGTATATAGTACTACATTTGTACTAAAGTTAATTAGAATAACTTATATATTCTTGGTATATAGTACTACATTTGTACTAAAGTTAATTAGAATAACTTATATATTCTTGGTATATAGTACTACATTTGTACTAAAGTTAATTAGAATAACTTATATATTCTTGGTATATAGTACTACATTTGTACTAAAGTTAATTAGAATAACTTATATATTCTTGGTATATAGTACTACATTTGTACTAAAGTTAATTAGAATAACTTATATATTCTTGGTATATAGTACTACATTTGTACTAAAGTTAATTAGAATAACTTATATATTCTTGGTATATAGTACTACATTTGTACTAAAGTTAATTAGAATAACTTATATATTCTTGGTATATAGTACTACATTTGTACTAAAGTTAATTAGAATAACTTATATATTCTTGGTATATAGTACTACATTTGTACTAAAGTTAATTAGAATAACTTATATATTCTTGGTATATAGTACTACATTTGTACTAAAGTTAATTAGAATAACTTATATATTCTTGGTATATAGTACTACATTTGTACTAAAGTTAATTAGAATAACTTATATATTCTTGGTATATAGTACTACATTTGTACTAAAGTTAATTAGAATAACTTATATATTCTTGGTACATAGTACTACATTTGTACTAAAGTTAATTAGAATAACTTATATATTCTTGGTACATAGTACTACATTTGTACTAAAGTTAATTAGAATAACTTATATATTCTTGGTATATAGTACTACATTTGTACTAAAGTTAATTAGAATAACTTATATATTCTTGGTATATAGTAATAACTACATTTGTACTAAAATTAATTAGAATAACTTATATATTCTTGGTACATAGTAATAACTACATTTGTACTAAAGTTAATTAGAATACGTTATATATGCTTGATATAAAGTAAAAATCACACTTTAAATTAGAATAACTTATATATGCTTCATATAAAGTAAAAACTATATTTCTATATTTGCAATTAGAATAACTTATGTATACTTGGTATAAAGTAATAAATATAGTAACTGACTCGATTTAATGGAGCACGCAAAGTTAATAATAACTTGTGAAAATAACCTGTTCAAAATGTAAGTTATTAAGGTAATTTGTGCACCTGTATTTTCGAAGTGTAAATATTACATGGTTTTAGAAGTATTTCTAGATAATGAAAGATAATGAAAGAACATTAATTATTAGAGACACGCATAATGTGGAAATAGGTTTAGAAAAAAGACCGACTGATAAATAATTCCTGTCCTGGACAAGCACTGATCAGCCATTGATAAAATTCCTATCCTGGACAAGCACTGTTCATCTCTTGATATAAAACTCCTATCCTATTCAAGCACTGATCAGTTGGATGAAACATGTAATTAGTGGGGGCAAGTTGTCAATTTACTGCTTCTAAGATCTGACTTCCATTCTTATCTTGTATCTACCTCAGGTAAACGTTACGAGATTACTTCAAACCTTACCCCCACCCTTCATGCCCAAAAGAAGCATCTTAATATCGAAGACGTCTGCCCGAAGTTGTAAGAACAATTAAGCTGTTAGTGTCCAATAACCAGTTGTTCACGCCTAGTAGGTCGTTGAGGAACGAGCCGATATGGGGATGTAGTCACGGATCAGCTGTTCTGAACTTGTATGCGTATACAAAAACCAAGAAAATTTTAATCCAATTCACACCAAAATCTAAAGAGTGAATACAATACTCGAAAAAGCACAGCGTTTTAAAAGAAACTTACTTCGTCTATTTCATGCTGGCATCGTGTCTGTATTTTTGGGAATTGAACCATATATAGAATGAGCCAATCGAGGGTTGTAGAAGTTGTCTCTGTACCAGCAGCAAACAAATCCGAAATAGTACGGAGCAAAGTTTTAGCTGAAGTTAAAAGAAAACAGTGCAGTCTTTATAATTGTTCACGTATATACAAGGAGTTTAAAATCTATCTTGTAATCAATCTGTAACTTGTGATCAATATGTAATCATGTGTCAGTCTGTAACGTGATCAATCAGTTGTAAAATGAGGTCAGCGTCTAACTTGTGGTCAATCTGCAGCCTGTATTTGTCTATAGATCCCACTACAGTCAAGTCAAATATCTAGTCCCTAAATTCTACGGGCAGTGGCTCCCCTCTAAACTTTTCTTGTAGAAATTTGAGTAAAATGTTTCCTGGTACTTTCTTTGAATTTTGATATTTGGTGTCAACTACTTCGAAAAATAAAGATGTTGGCAAGTGGAATATAAAACATGGTCTGAAGGGGCAAATTATATATGTGCGAACAGGCCAATAGTGATTTCACAGTTCTGAACAGGACAGAGTTTGATGTCTGTATATGAATGAGCAGTGGATTAGAATAGGGTATGGTTTGAAGTTCTGTATATGTTCTGGACAGGTCTTCTCGGACAACAGTGATCTAACAGTTCTGAACAGAGTATGGTAATAATAACGGCCTCAAGTTTTTGTCTGACGTGAAAGACCTCAGTTCAATAAACTTCAGATATCAGCTGGTTGGTCTAGAAGAAGATTCATTTAACGTAATGTCGGCTGGTTGGTCTAGGTAAAGGTTAATGTAACGTACTGTCGCTGGTTGGTATAGGAGAAGGTTCGTGTAACGTACTGTCAGCCGGTTGGTCTAGGAGAAGGTTCATGTAACGTACTGTCAGCTGGTTGGTCTAGGAGAAGGTTCATGTAACGTAATGTCAGCTGGCTGGTCTAGGTAAAGGTTCATGTAACGTACTAACAGCCGGTTGGTCTAGGAGAAGGTTCATGTAACGTAGCATCAGCTGGTTGGTCTAGGAGAAGGTTCATGTAACGTACTGGGGAAATTTCTAAATGGGAATTTGAAGTATTGTCGATAACTGCTTTAATTTAAAAATTGTAATTTAAAAAAAATGAAATGTCTTCATTCTTTGAATTTGTTGTTAAGTGTAGCATAATATTGAGCCTCAATTGTAATTGTATGTATACTGTCTTAATATTGCAGTTTAAATATCGCATGGAGACAACATGAAAATAGACAATACACATAACGTCTAACTACTTCACATTTATCATTTGTACCAGCATTGTAGTCGGATTGAAGCACAAGTCATTAAGAACTAAAAGTCATTCATGAACACAAGTCATTAAGAACTAGAAGTCATTCATGAACACAAGTCATTAAGAACTAGAAGTCATTCATGAACACAAGTCATTAAGAACTAGAAGTCATTCATGAACACAAGTTATTAAGAACTAAAAGTCATTCATGAACACAAGTCATTAAGAACTAGAAGTCATTCATGAACACAAGTAATTAAGAACTAGAAGTCATTCATGAACACAAGTCATTAAGAACTAGAAGTCATTCATGAACACAAGTCATTAAGAACTAGAAGTCATTCATGAACACAAGTCATTAAGAACTAGAAGTCATTCATGAACACAAGTCATTAAGAACTAGAAGTCATTCATGAACACAAATCATCCACTGTATCATAGAGCAATGTGCCAAATTCCTTTTTAAAACCGTTGACATCCTATAATATTGGAGGGATTCCGAGATCAAGGCCAGAAGCAAGAGACCGACAAACAGCAGAATTAGTGAGAATATTAAATGCTATAACAACGACAACAACAATAACTACTACTAAGATTACTAATACTAGAAAAGAGATATTTAAAAATAATTCTTTTTCCAGTGATCAAAGAAAGCATTATTGCATTTGATTGACAAGAAATATTACACATTTGTTGTCTATTTTAACTGACCGGAAAACAGGTATTTGTTTTCGCTTTCTCGACCAGTCTTGATGTACAAATCAATAAAATCGCGGATCTCATTCGGGTTAAAGGTCTCCTCGTGTTCTTTTAGCTGCGTCAGCAAATAGTTGTCTACCTTGAGTAAGTTGTTTGTAAAGATGTTCACCTGTCTCTGCAGTATAATAAAAACATTGCGCGTTTATACGTTTGCACGCATGCACGCACACACAAATACATTTTAAATATCAAATGACATTTAAAAGACAACAAAACTTAACAATATCAGGACACCGATTTTCAAACTAACAGCAACTTGAACTGCTCCAGTTGCCAAAAATAAAAAAAATCAAGTCATGACCACCACCATTCCTACCCCGAAGAAAATAAAATGCAAAACAGATTGACAGAGAAGTTTATCATTATGCAATCTACCAAATTTAGCGCTTACAGTAAATCTACTTTGCCCATCACGTGACTTTACCCATATCTCATTTGAAGAAAATCTATGTAAAATGAATATTTGATTGTAACTTTATCTTAAATTTTACAATAAAACAGTTTCTTCTGCCGACTGAGTTACTTTGGTTTGGCAATAGTAAACGTTTACCTTGATGTAAGAAGATGAGAATGTTTGTTGTTTGTTTGTTTGTTTACGCCGGATAAAGTACGCCTACAAGAGAGGACACTCGTGTTAACCGACACTCTCTTGGCTGATAACATTGAGTTTATTTAATTTTTACATTTCAAGTTCGGGGAGAGAAATGGAGACAAAACTGTGAAGTCCGTTGTTTGAGGGAGAGAAATGGAGACAAAACTGTGAAGTCCGTTGTTTGAGGGAGAGAAATGGAGACAAAACTGTGAAGTCCGTTGTTTGAGGGAGAGAAATGGAGACAAAATTGTGAAGTCCGTTGTTTGAGGGAGAGAAATGGAGACAAAACTGTGAAGTCCTTGTTTGAAGGAGAGAAATGGAGACAAAACTGTGAAGTCCGTTGTTTGAGGGAGAGAAATGGAGACAAAATTGTGAAGTCCGTTGTTTGAGGGAGAGAAATGGAGACAAAATTGTGAAGTCCGTTGTTTGAGGGAGAGAAATGGAGACAAAATTGTGAAGTCCGTTGTTTGAGGGAGAGAAATGGAGACAAAATTGTGAAGTCCGTTGTTTGAAGGAGAGAAATGGAGACAAAATTGTGAAGGGAAAATATGTGAATGCAGTGTTCAGAGAATTGTGTTTCGGTAAATTATCTTCTACTGCAATCGTGAGGAAGTGAAGAATAAATTGTGGTAAACTTACTATTCCTGTAAAGGGAAGGAAGCGAGAAATAAATTGTGGTAAACTTACTATTCCTGTAAAGGGAAGGAAGCGAGAAATAAATTGTGGTAAACTTACTATTCCTGTAAAAGTGTAAAGGGAAGGAAGCGAGAAATAAATTGTGGTAAACTTACTATTCCTGTAAAGGGAAGGAAGTGAAGAAAGGGGAGGAAATTGACTGGTGCAAAGAAGCCGCTCTCCTTCGCTATTTCTTCAATTAGTGACGTCAGCTCAGTAAACTTCTGATCGTCATACTCAAATCTGAAATCAAAGTGAAATATACTTTCATTTCTTTTGGGGAAAAATTCTCTTTCCCCCCTCTTACCTTCTCTTCTCCCTTCTCTCACCTCTTTCTTCCTCTTTCAATCAATAAGGCCATAATACTAAATAAGGCAATCCACCATTTTAAACTAAATTTTGCTTATCAATAATTAATGAACTTACAAATGTAATACGTGCCAGATTTGTTTAGGAGGGTTGATGATAAAAATGAATCGATTATTTGATCAATTTACTTTTCTTTAATGAACGAGATCTGCTCTACATTAATTTTATGTCAAGGTCATTTGAGCTCACAGTAGCACAGCTAGAAAATTTTTGTAAATATTTTTGAATCCATTTTTGTGTAAAATGGGGTTAAAATTAGTTTTACTAAGTGGTTGAGACGCCTGTACTTGTATGCTGTACATATCACACTACTTTTGTAACTATAGGTACAATATTGTGAATGTTACACTGTAAATATCACACTACTTTTGTAACTAATGGTGCAGTATTATGATTGTTACTCTGTATTTGAATACTGTAAATATCACACTATTTTTGTTACTCTAGGTACAATTTGTGATTGTTACTCTGTAATTGTATGCTGTAAATATCATGCTATTTTTTAAAACTTGGGTACAACTTGCGATTATTGTTAGATTCGTTAGCAACATTCTTCACTAATGAGGAGAGGCAATGTGCAAAATGTGACGTCAAGAGTCTGGCCTGTCAGGACATCAGAGAGCAGTGTGCAAAATGTGACGTCAAGAGTCTGGCCTGTCAGGACATCAGAGAGCAGTGTGCAAAATGTGACGTCAAGAGTCTGGCCTGTCAGGACATCAGAGAGCAGTGTGCAAAATGTGACGTCAAGAGTCTGGCCTGTCAGGACATCAGAGAGCAGTGTGCAAAATGTGACGTCAAGAGTCTGGCCTGTCAGGACATCAGAGAGCAGTGTGCAAAATGTGACGTCAAGAGTCTGGCCTGTCAGGACATCAGAGAGCAGTGTGCACAAGGTGACGTCAAGAGTCTGGCCTGTCAGGACATCAGAGAGCAGTGTGCACAAAGTGACGTCAAGAGCTTGGTCAGTGAGGGACACCAGAGAGCAGTGTGCACAAAGTGACGTCAAAAATCTGTTCAACCTGAGACACCAGAGTACCATATTGGTAGAGGGAGACTGGACTTTGCAAAGTGACCGCTGCAGTGAAGCATAACTAAGGAAACACTAGTGAGGTTTACTATTCGATCACTTCAGTGTAGAAATAAAAGCCAACTCTCACATAATACATGTCTACACAAGTATAATATACCAATAGTGAAAATGCTTGAAATATTCCTAATCCATTCTCTCTCAATCAGTCAGTTTAACTCACTATCAAGCTAACAACTCCCTTTTAAGCCACACTTTCTTCTTCCACTCCAAATTCGAAAGTGATTAGGGAGTAGAATTTTTCACAGCAAGTGAATTCTTTAATTCAGCCCATTGGCCAGTCTCGTTCTCGTAAATAGTCATTGGATAATAGAAAACTACTCACTCAGTTTCCATTACGTCAGCAATCTAGAATATTCTTGCCCCAAGCTGTTTAATTCAACTTAAACACTTTCAAAAATAACGCCACAAGGAGTGCCCAAGGTCGGGATACTCTGACAAATTAATAATCCGCATTACAAATAAACTTAGGGAGAGGCAAATTTACTAATAAAGTGATAATGAGTAAGGATCAATAACATATGGCATTTCGCCAAAGAGAACAGTATTTATTTCAAGTGATGTGGATTGCACACTCATGTGTACTTGTCCTATATCTGGCGATAACCTGAAGCTGTTAATGTTTGATTGGATAGTCGAATTAATGCACTAGACATTGATGTTTCCTCGAGACTGTTGCATGATGCCTACAAAGAAAGCCTTTGAAAACTTCATAGTCACAGGCTTACGAAAGAGACACAGAAAACTCTAGACCGAGAGAAAGTTCTTGGCACGGAGAATAATATTGAAAATTCCAGGTACGGAGAATAGCATTGAAAATTCTAGACCTTCGTAAACAAACCTCTGAAAATGGCAAGCCTAGAAAAGCATTGAAAATTCCAGGCCTATGAAAAAACCCCACTGAAAATGGCAGGCCTATAAGAGAAAAGCATTGAAAATTCCAGGCCTATGAAAAAACCCCACTGAAAATGGCAGGCCTAGAAAAGTATTGAAAATTCCAGGCCTATGAAAAACCCCACTGAAAATGACAGGCCTATAAGAGAAAAGCATTGGAAATTCTAGACCTACGAAAACAAACCACTGAAATTGGCAGGCCTACGAGGGAAGAGCATGGTATATTTTAGGCCACCGAGTAAAAAGAATTGAAGATGCCAGGCCTACGAGCGAAAAGACAGAAAAGTCAATACTGAGAAAAAGCCCTAGGAAGTCACAAACTCTGTCTTTTGTGAGACATCCAGACAAAAAGAAAAGAAAAAAAATGATAGGTTAAGAGAACGCCTGAGATGCTACCGTAAGTCGGCACACACTCTTCCCAGGGACGTTCGTATTTAAAAAAAAACCTGTCTATACCGTAAAGGTACAATAGACTTTTGGTTGCTTAACAGTATGAGATTCGACAAAAAGAATAAATATTTATTGTTGATGTTAGATGCACATGAATAATGTATCCTGTTTATTCCTGTTTGAAATTCCTGTGGTTTGTTGTTGTGTGTTTGTATTGTATGTGGTGTGTGCGTTTGCTTGTATGTGTGTCTGTAAAAGGACTTGTCTTCTTTTCAGAATACCTGGCGCCAAAGATAATGCTGCAAATGATGTTACTGGTAAACTTCGCTAAGAGCGGCTTCATGAATATCTCACGACCTTGACCTTTATCCAAAACGTCCATGACCGCACGCGCCTCCTCCCGCACCCGTTCCTCCAGTGTCTTCTTACCCACCCCTAACTCTCGCATCGTGATCAGGGTAATGCGACGCAGTTCCTTCCACGGCGGCCCATCAGTAAAAATAATCCCTGTCAATCATGAAAAACAAAGAGGATCATACTTTGAAAGGGAGAGAACTGGTACCTACCCTTAGCTCTACCTATAAATAAATAAACTCTATACGCCCAATTTCACTTTTATTTTTAAATAAGAGACTCAGCAATGCATGTTTCTTTCAACTGTTTATATTTTTCTGACAGTGTGACATCGAATTGAATTTCATTTAGCTGAACACGCTAGTCCTGCAACTTCTTGCTGAGTTATAGATTAACCTTTCAAGTTATAATTTCCAACTGAACCTTAGATATGACTGAATATTTGGAAAAAGAACTGTAACTCTGTGGATTATGTCGAAAACTTAAATAAGTAATAGAACATCACCTGTGCCGCACTTTTCTTCGAGTTTTTTTAAAATATACATGTTAGAAGGTCGTCCGGAGAAAATGTCCCCTTTCTTCACAAATGCCTCCTGGATTGCCTGATTGGGAGAAATATTGTACACTTTATTTCATTGCATCTATCTATCTATCTATCTATCTATCTATCTATCTATCTATCTATCTATCTATCTATCTATCTATCTATCTATCTATCTATCTATCTATCTATCTATCTATCTATCTATCTATCTATCTATCTATCTATCTATCTATCTATCTATCTATCTATCTATCTATCTATCTATCTATCTATCTATCTATCTATCTATCTATCTATCTATCTATCTATCTATCTATCTATCTATCTATCTATCTATCTATCTATCTATCTATCTATCTATCTATCTAGAACCTTAACCGTTACCTCGTAGGAGTTGAGAACAACGAAGCGAGCATTCCCAGCCCGAAACGTGAAAACGTCGCCATAAGTATGATACCATTTCTCTAGAACTTTTGTGATGCCACCACCTGATACTGGTAATGAAAGCAAGTTGCCCACCTGTTCTTGGAGAAAAGGATTTTGTAAAGTTTACGCTCATAATTCATAGACATGTGCGCCACTTAGTTAATGAAGATAATTATAATCTTTCATAACTAATTTCAAGTGACGAGAATATTAATTTTATTTTATTAATGATCCTCCAACAGACACCACTCGTCTCTCACTTGGCGGATATTTTGGCGTTTAAACGTTTTTACACTACCATAACATAAAACATTTACAATCACATAAAGTTTTCTGCAGGTGGAAAACATCTTACTAAGGAGAAGACAAATCCACCAACTTTCTTCTCCAACATAAGAATATCAATATCAATATGCGTAAGAAAGTCAATAAATTTTACAATAATTTTTAAAAAATAAAAATAAACTATGCAAATGACAATTATCTTCACTGGACTGATGTACTTAGCATCCTTGCTTTAGTACATCAAAAGTAGGGTGTAGCATACTCCTTTATGCTTACACACTCTGCAACACACTTTGAAAGTTTCTGCACTTTCCTGGTCACTCAGATCACGACTAGTGAACAAATGAAGGGTAGCTAGGAACTTGAAACTCGAACTTGAAGCTCCACTTGAGACTCACAGCTCAGGGTTGAACTTAGACTGAGACTCAACCACAACCAAAAGAAGAAGAAACCAGAAGGCTGCTTGCTGACTGCTACATACAATCAAGGAGCAAGCCTTAGTTTCTTATTCATTACAATATAACTCCATTATATCTGACACTCACAAACTTTCTATAATTCATGCAATGGTACTCATTATACCCATGCACACGTGGCACAATAAATACAATGGGTCACTATTTCGCAAATGCCTCTTTCAATTGCTCCCAGTATTGCAATTGCCTCTTTCAGCAAGACCAGCATTACAATTGTATCATTCGGTAGGCCCCAATCTTGCAAATGTTTTAATGGGCCCAGTTTTGTATGTGCCTCTTACAGTGAGCCACAGTCTTACAAGTGTCTCTTTCTGTGAGTCCCAGTCATATAAATGCTTTTTTTTGTAGAACCAAGTCTCATGAGAACCTCTTTCAGTGGGTCCCAGTCTTACAAGCACTTCTTTCAGTGGGTCTGGGTCTTACAAGCACTTCTTTCAGTGGGTCACAGTTAAACAAGTAAGTACCTCTTTTCGTGGGTCACCATCTTACAAGCACCTCTTTAGTGGGTCCCAGTCTTACAGACACCTCTTTCAGTGGGTCCCAGTCTTACAATTGGATTCTAGTTCTACAAGTATATCTTCTATTACCTCCGAACACCTCACCCATTTCATACTCTTTCTCAAAATTGAATGGACCAAAGCTAAGAAGAACTAAAGAAAGTCGAAATAAAAACAAAACGATTTGAAATCACTTCGACAGACTTCATTTTAATACCTTATCAGCGACTCCATTAATGTCTGAGTGTCTCGTCCTTGGCAGTCCAAACTTTATGAATATTAGTGTGTAAAGGGAGAGTATTTTAATTTTAAAAACTTTTTTTTTAAGATAAAATTTCATGTACATTTATGGCACAAGTACTGATGTTTTATCAAACATAAAAGATGTGTGCACGCATGTACATGTGTGTGTGTGAGTGTGCGTGTGTGTGTGTGTGTGTGTGTGTGTGTGTGTGTGTACGAGCTTGTTCTGACGTTTAAATGTTTTCATTTACTACCTTGACTAAAACGCGCCATTATAATTATAAATAGACACTGACCAGAGGCAGACCGATGGGGCCAGGCGGAAGGTTTTTGGGCGTGGTCAACCACTGATAAACCAGAGACAAGATCAGCAGAACGATTGCCACGCTCGTCAAATCCATCATGTCCGCCACTTGACCCAGCATGATAACAGTACACACTGCGTCTGAACAAAGAATAATGTATGTAAACAATTACTTCCCTTGCTTTCGTCATCTTCCAGCAAAATTGCTAAGAGGATTTTCTCCCCTTCCTCTTTGAAAGTTATTTATTTCTCTTGACCCCTGCGTGAAATATTCATATTAGTCTCTTGGTACATGTTGACCTCTGCACCATGCAAAATACTAATCTCCCTTTGATAGTGATGTATAATTATCAGTTTGTATAAGGAAATAGATTATTCTAAACAAATACTTTCTGTTGAATTAGATGAACAAAAACGAGTGCTATATAATGAATCAGAAATTGCCACTTTGAACAGATTGCTTTACTGGATTAATGACTAATGGCACTTACATGAACTTACATAGTTTACATGACAAACATATTTTTACATTGCTAGTAGCTATACTTAAGGATCCGATTGAAATTTAGAAAGACATTTAAAACAAATTATAGTAAAGATCACACTTTAGATCTACCAACGAAATTCTTTGTGAGAAAGGCAGAAAGAGTGTGAAAAGTGTCTTAGTCTTTAAGTCATTAGTTATTTCTCTGTTGACAATTGGCAAAGATTATCACTATCTTAATGTTAATTCTTAATTCAGACTGAATAAATTGTAAAGCCACGTGCTTCAATGGTGCACAGTTTTTTTTTTTATTTCGAAATGTTGACCATCTCTGACTTAATCATCACCAAACTGAAGTAAATACATGGTGTTATAACTGAAGTAAATACATGGTGTTGTAATTGAAGTAAATACAAGGTGTTATAACTGAAGTAAATACATGGTGTTGTAATTGAAGTAAATACATGGTGTTGTAATTGAAGTAAATACAGGGTGTTCTAACTGAAGTAAATACAGGTATTTTAAATGAAGTAAATACAGGATGTTCAAAATGAAGTAAATACAGGGTGTTATAACTGAAGTAAATACATGGTGTTGTAATTGAAGTAAATACAGGGTGTTCTAACTGAAGTAAATACATGGTGTCATAATTGAAGTAAATACATGGTGTTGTAATTGAAGTAAATACATGGTGTTGTAATTGAAGTAAATACAGGGTGTTTTAACTGAAGTAAATACAGGTATTTTAAATGAAGTAAATACAGGATGTTCAAACTGAAGTAAATACAGGATGTTCAAATTGAAGTAAATACAGGATGTTCAAACTGAAGTAAATACAGGGTGATCTAACTGAACTAAATAAACTAGTGTTCAAAATTAACGCAACCCATATGCAATTCATGTTTATTGGTAAATTACAACATTGTTATATGTGTTAGCCATCATGCTGTGTACACAAATGTATTCAATGAGGTATGTTATCACGCTCTTTTCTCAATATTACATTGTATATTTTAATATATGATAATTATTGTAATTTCAGTGATATTCTGTGCATAGATTACAAATGAATTGCGTTTTTTTAACATCATGTAGATTTTAATGATAAAGTATAGAGAACAAAATGTAAGACTGATTTATTTAAAAGAAATAAAATCTAACAAAATCTGATTTTGATGGGTCTAATCTCTTCTTTATTTGTCAAAATTAATATCTTTTTAAAATTAGGATTACTGTGAATCAAATAATAATAATAATAATAATAATAACAAAGGACCAATTGGCAATTGATATGACAATAGTTACTGACAGCAAGAAACAAAGAACAAATCTTGCATTGGGCATGGATTGACTATCAAATGGCTTATGACTCAGTTCCACATTCAAGGATAATTGAAACATTGAAATTGTACAAAATAGCGCCATCAATACAGAACCTAATTCAGGAATCAATGAAAAACTGGAAAAAACCACCCTCATATGGTTTTTTCCAGTTTTTCATTGATTCCTGAATTAGGTTCTGTATTGATGGCGCTATTTTGTACAATTTCAATGTTTCAATTATGCAACAACACAGATATTGCAGACATAACAATAAACTGTGGAATCTTTTAAGGTGATTCATTATCACTATTGCTGTTCTGCATTGCCCTAAATCCTCTCAGTCAATTCAAGAAATCAGGATTAGTATACAAAATGAAAGTTGGACAGTTCATCAGCCATTTACTGTACATGGACAATCTCAAGCTGTACGATAAAAATTAACGTGACATCAAATCGCTGATCAAAACTGTCAAGATCTGCAGTGAAGACATTAACATGGCATTCGGCCTTGAGAAATTTGGAAGAATTATCATCCAGAAAGGCAAGGTCAAAACACCAGAGGGCCTACAATTCGGCATCGGAATGTTTCAAAGGAAAAGGGATATAAATACCTGTGGATACTACAGCATGAAGAAATGCTTAGTACCTTTAGTGTGAATGAGATAAAATTAAGCAGCCCCAAATGATATTTTTATGTATTGTTTTTTATTTGTCCAAGTTTTTTTTATTTATCCAAGCTGCTAACAGCTCAGTATGAACTGCACATTTTGAGAAGTCATATAATTTTAACAATGAATATAATTATATTTTAATAAACAAGTTTTACAATGATATTTAATTATATTTTATTAAACAAGTTTTACAATGATATTTAATTATATTTTAATAAACAAGTTTTACAATGATTCTTAAAAGATTTTAAGAAAGGCTCACCTATTGTAGTATTTACTCTGGCAGAAATCGGAAAGCGGTTTGCGATGTGAAAGAAAGACCTTGAACTTTCTTGGAGGACTGCACTTCGACTTTCTTTACCCTTCCAATACAATAAAACAAAAAAATGGAGGAACTCTTTTTATCTTTACCTTTCCAATACAATAAAACAAATCAAATGGAGGAACTGTTTTTATCTTTCTTTACCTAACTGTATGTGTGGATAAGCATATTTTTACTTTGTTTCCTTTTGCCAGATAATCTCTGTTGTCATGTCAGCGGACAAACAGGTCAGCATTGGTTTACTCGTGTACTTATTGCAGTGCACTTGCACTAGTCCACACTGCAGACGAAAGGACAGTTAAGGCTTTTCACTTACTTATGTGACGAAATTACATTATCTTTACTGAAAATATATTAATAAATGTATAGTTCTCAAAATAGTATGGCCCTAACCAGATCTAATCCTAACCAGAATTCGCCTACTCTATAATGCCACTAAATTAATGAGATTTGTCTCTCAAAGAAGCTGGAGAATGCAACCATGCGCATCATTTATTTTAAAAAATGCTGAAAAAGAATTCACATTCCTGTGAATATCGTACGAGGGTGATTAAAAAATAATTAGAAAAAAAATGTGCTTTACTTGAAAAGACAAAATGAAGCAAGAAATAATTAGTGCCGATATACATATAGCACATTTCTGACTCACAGAGTTATCCTTGCAAAGAAGACAGAGTTGTCTTCCGCAAAAGGGAAAAGTAAAGTGACCCACTCAGTTACTTTTGATAACCCTTTAAAGACACTATTATTTGTAATATCATCATGCATTCCTCTTACATTGCTGAATGAAATAATAACATACAGGACGTAAAATATGATAATTGCGACGTACCTTTACACTGAGAAGTGTATAGCTTGATACATTTTACAGTTTAGAACTAAATATATATTTCACATAGAGTGCTCCTGGAATGTTGTATATCACTCAACATACATAAAGTCTACAGCAATATTACATCAGAGAGAATAGAGAAAGATTAGACAGTTTTCTCACACACGTGACCTTAAATTGAGGTTCCCTTCTCCTAGCTTTCACTGGCAGTGCATGACGTCAGAGGCATAAAGCTCCACCCACCTCTGGCTCACAGTAGAAACTCAAAATTGCGCGTCACCCATCAAAGTGGGACAAGGACAAATCGAAGCATCAAGACATAAGGAACATCTGGAAGTGCTCCTTAAGGATTCTGGAAAACAACAGTGTTTCCTTGTGTAAGGATCCTGGCTGTGCTGAAATTAACTATCTCTCTCTATTAACAACTCATCAGATTTTATTTTAACAATTATGGAATTCAATTATTTAGTTCATTAGAAGTGAAAAATGAATTCAAGCTATGTGCCTTTGTTACAAATTAGACACTCTTCCAAATACAGTACGCAGATTTAAACAAGGTAGTATTGTACTGATCAAAATTGTAATATAAAAAGTCTCCAAGTGATAAGACGATATTTTACGGAGAACTAAGTCTGTTTGCATCAGACTTACTACAAGTTCTAAAAATAGTAGTTACGTACATTAAATTATGTAAATACATTAATATTGAGCTAAACCACATGGTGTCTTCTACTGAATAAATACATTAATATTGAACTAAACCACATGGTGTCTTCTACTGAATAAATACATTAATATTGAGCTAAACCACATGGTGTCTTCTACTGAATAAATACATTAATATTGAGCTAAACCACATGGTGTCTTCTACTGAATAAATACATTAATATTGAGCTAAACCACATGGTGTCTTCTACTGAATAAATACATTAATATTGAGCTAAACCACATGGTGTCTTCTACTGAATAAATACATTAATATGAGCTAAACCACATGGTGTCTTCTACTGAATAAATACATTAATATTGAGCTAAACCACATGATGTCTTCTACTGAATAAATACATTAATATTGAGCTAAACCACATGGTGTCTTCTACTGAATAAATACATTAATATTGAGCTAAACCACATGGTGTCTTCTACTGAATAAAACGAACATAAGAAAATGTCCTAGCATTATAACACATCGTACAAAGTTACACAGGAATAAAATGCATTTCTACTTAGGTGAAAGAAAAGCATGAAGGTTACAAGTTAAAATATACAACTCTGAACTTTACTTACAATGACATTCACGTGCACCAGAAGGGGTACTTTCAAAGAAAATACATTTCTACTTAGCTGAAAGAAAAGTTAAAATTTACAACTCTGAACTTTACTTACAATGACATTCACGTGCACCAGAAGGGGGACTATTTTTACATCGGAGTGATGCATCGAAGGAGGAACATTTCCTACAAGTCGCTTGCTCCCTACTCTTCCCTAACCTCTAGTGGTCATTTACGGTTTGGCCAGTATCAGGTCATTATCAGTTATGATGTTTCATGCAATCTACCTGCTGACTGCAATCGTTTAACAGTCCACATTATCTGGTCACTGGACTGTCAGTTTCACAAGTTAATAACTGCATTACTACGCACACGAAACGTTCCAATTCCTTCAAATGTTCCAGTAATCACGTCATGTGAGTTTTATCACAACTGTCAGAATGTCATTCAGCCCTGGACAAGTTCAAATTTTGTTGTACACAAAGAGTTCAACTGCTTTCTGCAGAGGATATAATTTACCAACCTTTCTTGTCACCAGGTAAGCATGAGCAATCTGTACGGGAACAAACAGCGTAGCTAAAGCAACGAATATCTTAACTAAAGAAAGCTTCCAAACCCCAGAGAAGTTTAAAATGCCTATCAGAGCAAAGTCACTATATTGAAAATCCAGTATAAAACAATAAAACTAGTATAAAACCAGTATAAAACAATAAAACCATGTATGAAACAATAAAACCAGTATAAAACAATAAAACATTTCAAAACAACAACACACTCTTCGCATTCACAATATAATACACATGTGCTAGAATAAAATAAATCATAAAAATATCATTCAACCATATGTATCATGTGGTTTTGTCTTCTACATGAATTCTCTTGTGGGGTACTGGACTCATTCAAAGAGCTCCCTAGGTCACAGTATATAAATGGGCGATGACTTCCGACCATGAATTAACCAGCACCAGCTCGGAAGTTAGCGCGTATGCTAAACATCAGCCCCGATCACTTCTTCCACCACCCCTTCCATTCATCAGGCTGACATTTCATTCATTCTTCCGGTCAAACTTCCAGTAACTTTTTATCTACATAGTCTACTGTCAATAGACTTGGCCGTAGTAAGGTTTAATCCTATTCTTAATAGACGTGGCCTTAATAAGAATTAATCCTTCTGGTATGTAGTGAAAGACTACTCTCAATAAACTTGGCCTTAACCCTTAGTAAGGATTAATCCTACCAGTCTCTAATGCTCACTCTGTGACCTACATCTATCTTCCCATACAACCGCACCATGACCTTGACTATATTCATATAATTTGCAACAAATTATCTTAAATGATGAGAGGGTCTCTTTAATTATGAGAATATTATCATCTCTACAGGTATGCGTTAATACACACCTCTCATACTTGTGGGCAACGGACTGAAAGAGTAACCTCAATGCATTGCCAAATTCAAAGTGGTTAGACAGTAGATTTCTCTACAACAGGTAAACATTTAACCTCAGCCCATTGGATGGTCTCGTTCTCGTAAATCATGACCATTGGATAATAAAAAAAACCCACTCTCTTGTTTGCATCACATGAGCAAATTATACACAATCTTGCTTCGAGCGTTTACTTCAACTCAGACATTTTCAAAAATACCATCAAAAGGAGTGCCCAAGACTCTTAGAGCCGTGCCACTTTCAGAATTATACATTTATTTAAATTAAAAATTGATGACGCTTAAAAAACGAACGTCTTATCTCTCCTTACAAGTTCAGTGTAGAGTGCAAGTGTACTGTGCTAAGAACACGTGTATATATGCAGCTGATATACTCACACTGAAATTGAAGTTTGCTTTCAAAGAAAAAATAAAGAGTAAGTACACATAAATACATGCACACACTTCTATACACATAACAACAAATATGTAAGTACACATAAATACATGCACACACTTCTATACACACAACAACAAACATGTAAGTACACATAAATACATGCACACACTTCTATACACATAACAACAAATATGTAAGTACACATAAATACATGCACACACTTCTATACACACAACAACAAACATGTAAGTACACATAAATACATGCACACACTTCTATACACACAACAACAAACATGTAAGTACACATAAATACATGCACACACTTCTATACACATAACAACAAATATGTAAGTACACATAAATACATGTACACACTTCTATACACATAAATACATGCACACACTTCTATACACATAAATACATGCACACACTTCTATACACATAACAACAAACATGTAAGTACACATAAATACATGCACACACTTCTATACATATAACAACAAATATGTAAGTACACATAAATACATGCACACACTTCTATACACATAAATACATGCACACACTTCTATACACATAACAACAAACATGGGGGTCGATTTAACTGTGGGAATATTTTCTTGTATTGAATCAGTCAGAAGAGAGAAGTGAAGAGCTCCATTCAAATTCAGTTTTTCTTCCTCTGTTCAATTTCTCCCAGAGTAAATACTGTGTTGGTGGGCGTTTCTCTATCCAATTTCTCCCAGAGTAAATACTGCATTGGTGAACATTTCTATGACAAATATCTTCACCCCTTCTTTTATGTCACTTAGTTGTATGTATCTTCTGTTTATGAAATTTTACTAATGTGAACTATATTTGTGCGTAAAGTGAGCTAGATTTGAACGTACTGAGCTAGATTTGTCTGTGATGTGAACTATATTTGTATGTAATGTGAACTGGATTTGTATGTAATGTGAGCTGGATTATATGTAATGTGAACTGGATTTGTATGTAATGTGAACTAGATTTGTATGTAATGTGAGTTAGATTTGTATGTAATGTGAGCTAGATTTCTATGTAATGTGAACTAGATTTATATGTAATATGAACTAGATTTGTCTGTAATGTAACTAGATTTGGATGTAAGGTGAGCTAGATTTGGTTTTAATGCCAACTAGATCTGTGAATAGTATTTACGTGTATGAATGTTTGTACTTAACTAGATCTGTGAATAGTATTTACGTGTATGAATGTTTGTACTTAACTAGATCTGTGAATAGTATTTACGTGTATGAATGTTTGTACTTAACTAGATCTGTGAATAGTATTTACGTGTATGAATGTTTGTACTTAACTAGATCTGTGAATAGTATTTACGTGTATGAATGTTTGTACTTAACTAGATCTGTGAATAGTATTTACGTGTATGAATGTTTGTACTTAACAAACGTAGTGTTCGTAAACATTTGTCGAGTTTATTTGTTTAGTGATCGAGGACAATTCTACAAGGTCCAATCCCACCTTTATTGTCCAGGATAGTGTCCCGCTGGCCAGCCAGAGGTATTTCGTGACACAGTTTGAGCACGGACTGAGAAAGAAATGTATCTATTGATAACCAAAAGAGTTACATAACTCTTTATTAGAGTTTAATATGATTAAAGCCACAAATCATAACAAGAAAAGGAATAATTAATATAATTAAATCTACAAGTCATAACAAAAACAAATAATGAATTACATAAACATTTAATATAATTAAAACTATATCATAACTAGCATGATACAATTAACTATTTAATCTTTATTAACGTTAAATATCTCTAAAACACGAGCCATGACAAAAGAAGGAATAATTAATTACATTAATATTTATTAGCGAATAATATAATTAAAACTATAAGTGTCAAACAGGGAACTCAGATGTGGAATCTTAAGGGCATAAATATGTGGCTGGTGACAAAGGGTGGGATCGGAACTTCCTATCCACAAGTGATCCGGGTACTTCAAGTCCAACAACCTCACTGCTTTCTAAAGACTGCCATCATCTGAGATGAATGACATTTTGGATCAGATAAATCTTGATCATTTAATTTTCTCCTCGGAACTATTTTTCTGTTCTGTCCATTTTATCTGTTTTAATCTAATAAAAATGTCAATGTATGCATTATTGAAGAAAAAACACTTTTAAATATTCAGTTTATTTTAAAAAAAACTTCAGCAATGTAGCAATGTATCTTATTACAAGCACAAACATTTCAATGTTTTAATCCACGCCGAACATTTCCTGTCTACAGCTTTCTTTAGCAACCTTTGCTCTGTACATTACAGTCTGTTTAATCTAACTCTTTAATTAATTTCCTGTCTACAGCTTTCTTTAGCAACCTTTGCTCTGTATGTGTTCATTACAGTCTGTTTAATCTAACTCTTTAATTAATTTTCTTTCTTAATCATTCCCTCCGTCCCTGTCTACCTCCCTGGATTTTTTAAAATTCTTAAACAGAAAGTAACAGGGTTACGGGTGTTTTTAACATCATAATTATAATAAGAAAATAACAGGTGTGAGGTGATCTACCTTCATAATTATAATAATAAAATAACAGATGTGAGGTGATCTACCTTCATAATTATAATAATAAAATAACAGGTGTGAGGTGATCTACCTTCATAATTATAATAATAAAATAACAGGTGTGAGGTGATCTACCTTCATAATTATAATAATAAAAAAATCAGTGTATCAGGTAATCTAATGTTGTAGACATAACACCAGGAATTAAATTTTATTTTTTTGAACGAAAGTAGGTGTGGTGACGAATTAACGTCTGGTGGCTAGCACACTTTGGTCACGCGAAGTGTAGGTGACTCCATAGTGGCCCTCCAGATCTGGTTTGTGACCGTTGACCATGGAAAACGTGTAAAACTGGAGCAGGGTCGTGAAGAGGATGAACAACTCCATCCTTGCCAGGGCCTCACCAAGACAAGTTCTCGGCCCTGAAAAATATTGAGAAATTAACGTTACAGGCTCGTTACAGGTTGATTTGACTTACCAAAGTGATAATTGTTGGTGCCTAATTACGTCATTTCCGACACGAGGAGCTGATTCTACGTACGGAGACTGAACTAAATTACAGTGATTTTAGATGTCAAAGTTGATTTTAGTTGTCTAAGGTGATTTTAGCTGTCAAAAGTGATTTTAGATGTCAAAGTTGATTTTAGTTGTCTAAGGTGATTTTAGCTGTCAAAAGTGATTTTAGTTGTGAAAGGTGATTTTAGTTGTGAAAGGTGATTTTAGTTGTTTAAGGTTATTTTAGTTGTCAAAGGTGATTTTAGTTGTCTAAGGTGATTTTAGCTGTCAAAAGTGATTTTAGTTGTCAAAGGTGATTTTAGTTGTCTAAGGTGATTTTAGCTGTCAAAAGTGATTTTAGTTGTCAAAGGTGATTTTAGTTGTTTAAGGTTATTTTAGTTGTCAAATGGGATTTTATTGTTTAAGGTGATTTTAGTTGTCAAAGGTGATTTTAACTAATCTGATTTATACCAAACGAAAGGATTTTGCTTACGTTGATTTTTCCTGTTTTATCTGAGTTGCTATTACACATGAATACTTGGAAATAATTATAGTGAGGTTTACAAACAGTAATGATTACAGTATCATGAAACAATATAAGTATAAATTTTGGTAGACTTTTGACTGGGAACATATTTATAATTATGTTTCACCTATTGAAAATGGAATCATGTGATGCTTTGGTGCGCAGAAGTGACCTTGCTCATCTAGGAATCTTTCTGGCTTGAAGGTCAGTGGGTCTGGCCAGACTTTGGGGTTACAATGTACAATGCGTTGGTTGGTTACCAGAATCGATTCAGCCGGAATGGTGTAGCCTGCAATGGTTCCTTCTTTGACTGAGGCATGAGGTACTCCTAGAGGAACTGTGCACATAAAAAAGAAAATTGAACCGTTTTTGTAAAAGTGATTAGCGTATTATATATGAGCATTTTACTTTAAACATTTATATAAATAGTAGTCTACTCACAGAATACATCTCTACATAAAACACAAGTATAATACATCAATAGCAAAAATGCATGAAATATTTCGAAGTCCATTCTCACTCAAACAGTCGCTCACCATTAAGCTAACGGCTGCCTTTTAACACTTCTTTGCCACACCAAATTTAAGTGATTAGACAATAGAATATTTTTACAGCAGGTAAATCTTTGGATCTCAGCCCATTGGCTGGTCTCACTCTCGTAAATCTTTGGATCTCAGCCCATTGACTGGTCTCACTCTCGTAAATCTTTGGATCTCAGTCCATTGGCTGGTCTCACTCTCGTAAATCGTATCCAAAGAATAATAAAAACTACTCAATGGCTTGCATTACATCAGCAATTTCTAGCATATTCTCAACTCTAATGTTTACTCGAACTCAGACACAAAAATACCATGAAATGGTGTGTCCGAGGTCGGGTCACCCCGACAATTTAACAATTTATATAACAATTAAGGCAAATTTACTCCGCCGAAGTATCATTGCACCTAATAACTCTATGAATTGTGTCGTCTCATTGTAACTAATATCTCATGAACTCTATGATCTCATTGTAACTCTATGAATTGTGACGTCTCATTGTAACTAAATCTCATGAACTCTATGATCTCATTGTACATTGTAACTCTATGAATTGTGTCGTCTCATTGTAACTAATATCTCATGAACTCTATGATCTCATTGTACATTGTAACTCTATGAATTGTGTCGTCTTATTGTAACTAATATCTCATGAACTCTATGATCTCATTGTACATTTCAGTGCAGAGACAAGGTACTATCAAGACAGCACTGCATACATGATTTATTGGGACATTTCAGTGCAGATACCAGGTATGTACCAAATATATGATAAGAGGGGTGCTATATACTCGTTTTATTTTAGATTTCGAGGTATGCTTAACTGCTTAACAGTGTAAAGCAACGGGAGAGTAATATTATTATTCACTGAAATTCTTTAGGCAGAACTCTTTTGATATTAGCATTATTCAAATTCTACTTTCACTGTCTTCATACATTAATTGAGTGAAGTGCTCTTAACTGACCAACAGGCACTAGTCGCAAAATTTCACTGAGGACGGCTTCAATGAAAGGCAGTTTGTGGCGATCTTCAGCCTCTATCATTCTTTCTTGCCCAATCACCTAGACGACCAAAAAAGAAATCTAAACATTATGTAAAGTGCATGACATTAAATAGACAAATGACCTTGAAAGTAACAAAGAAATCAGTCAGTCAACCATGTAAACAGTCAATTATCTATGTAATCAATCAGTTAGCCATGCAATCAGCCAACCTTGCAATCAGCCAATAAATCCTGCATCAGTCAATCAACCATGCAACAAAACATTAAACAGTCAATCAAGAAATCATTTATGACTGGACTTTTCTGAGGAGATATCGAGTCAAAGTAATTACTCAAGAATACAAAGACACAGATGGAGAGTAATTACATTAAGAGCACAAAGACAAAGATGGATATAATTATATCAAGAAAATAAAGACTAAGATTGTGTGACAAATATTTTTATATTTTCATATTTGTTACTTTTTATTATATGAACTTTTACATGCTTGATTTCATGAAGGATGCTACCTTTATAATTATACTTAATTGTATGATGTGTTTTTTGCAACCTTTTTATGGAGATTGTGTAGTTCAGTCTAATTTTGCCAAGAACACTGCATCTACTGTTTACATCTTCTATGTCCTGATTTCCAGGCGTTTCTTGTATCTACTTCTGGTAACGGTTGTGAGATTGCCCCAAGTCCTTATACCTATCCGTTACGCCTAAAAGAGGCATTTTAATTTTGACGACATATTACCTGGAAGCTATAAGAATTAAGGATAAAGACTAAGCAGTTAGTTTCCAAGAACCAGGTGTTCACAGATGTAGTAGGTCGTCCAGGAACGAGCTGATGTGGGGATGTAGTCGTGGGTCGTCTGTCCTAAATTGGTATATATGTATGCAAAACCATGAAAATTGTATATGTCAAAAATTCATACTAATCTAAACACTAAATACTATTTAAGAAAAAGCACATTTTAAAAGAGCCTTACTTTGTCTATCTCATGTTGGCATCGTGTCTGTATTTTCGGAAATTGAACCATATATAGAATGAGCCAATCAAGGACTGTAGATGTTGTCTCTGTACCAGCAGCGAACAAGTCCGTAATAGTACGCCGCAAATTTTTGGCTGAAGTTAAAACAAAACTGTGCAGTCTTTATTATTGTTCATGTATATTCAGAGAGCTTAAAATCTATCTAGTGATCGGTCTGTAACTTGTATCAGTCTGTATCTTGTGGCCAGTCAAATGTCTGTCACCTAAATTTTACAGACAGTCGCTCCGCTCTAAAACATTTCATACAGAAATTTAAAGGAAATGTTTTTCTGATGATTTACATGTAGAAATTTAAATAAAATGTTTTTTCTGATGATTTCTTCGAATTTTGATTACTTATTTTCTGTATGTGCCAGTTATTTATAAAAATAAAGATGGTGGAAGTGGAATACAAATAAAGTTTGCAGCGTCAAGCTATATTTGTGTGAACAGGCCTTCTTGGACAATAATGGTCTAACACTTCTGAGAAGGGCAGTTTTTGAAGTCTGTGAATGTGTGAGCATGCCTTCTTGGACAATAGCGGTCTAACAGTTCTGAACAACGCGATGTTTGAAGTCAGTGAATATCTGAACAGTTCTTGGACAATAGTGGTTTAACAGTTCTGAATAGGTTGGAGATTGAATTTTGTGAGGAACACAACTTCTGCATGACCCGTGTTTTATCAGATTATTTTGCATGACGTGAAAGACTCGAATCCAGTACACTTCGGAGACCAGCCTATTGGTTTAGGACAAGATTCATATTATATATGGCGGATATAAAATAGAAGGAAAAGCAAAGTTACTGTATGCAAGAGGGACAAATAATCTTCACTGCTTTTAATTATTGATATAGCTATGTTGAAATGAGTGTGGAGTGAAGTTGACTTTTTAAGACTGAAACGAGACTTTGAATAGTTTTGCATTAGAAAAACCTTGCCATTGCAGAAACTGCAGATAAAACTTTAGTTACAGAGACAGTGTGTCGAGTAAGTTAATGTACATGAAAATTGTATTTCAGGATTATCCAATCAGAAGATCTTGTTGAGTGATTCACCAGAAAGAGATTCACCAGAGCACTCTGATACAGACAGTGAATGTGAAACAGAATGGTAAAGTAGAATAGAGGGAGTGTACTACACTATACTATAGCAATAGAAAAGTAGATTGTATGACTACACTACACTACATTACACTATACAATAAAGTAGATTGTATGAGTACACTACACTACACTACACTACACTATACAATAGAAAAGTAGATTGTAGGAGTACACTACACTACACTATACTATAGCAATAGAAAAGTACATTGTATGAGTACACTACACTACACTAAACTTTAGCAATGGTAAATTATAATACAAGGAGTACGCTATACTACCACTGTAGCAATTAGAAAGTAGAGTATAGGAGTACGCCACAATACACCGTAACTGTGACAAAATAAAATATAGAATGAAAAGAGATTTAAAAATAAGATAGTTGAGTTTTTTGACATTAAATATTGATAATCAATCCAAAACTTTGATTGATTTACTTGAAAACAAATGTTCACACATTTGTTGTCTGTTGCTAACTCACCGGAAAACAGGTGTTTGTTTTCGTTTTCTCGACCAGTCTTAATGTACAAATCAATAAAATCGCGGATCTCTTCCGGGTTAAAGGTCTCCTCGTGTTCTTTTAGCAATGTCTGCAAATAGTTGTCTACCTTGTGGAAGTTATCTGCCATGACGTTCACCTGCCTCTGTAGTATAATAAATAAACAATTGCATACATATGAGGCACACTGATCTATACTAAAGTCAGGCATCCACTTAATGAGGAAATAAGAAAATATATCTATAACTACTAACATGTATATTGACTCACAAGAACATACAATATTCATTAATTGATCATTCATCATCACCATTCTACAACTTTTCTTTGAACAATACTCCACTCTGTCACTCATCATCTTCAACCCTCGCAACAGTGGCACACCTCGTGCCAGGCACCGCAATCTGCTGATAGCCAGAAGCTGCTATCATCCACCCCCCAAAAAAAAAAACAGAAAAAAACAAACAAACAAAAGAAAAAACACAATATAGAATAAACAAAAACAAATCACCCACCAAGACAATATATATATATTTACATACATATATGTACACAAAAACATATATTTACACAAACATATTTACATGTGCACGTAAATACACACACATATTTACACAAACATATATTTTACACGCACACAAATTTACACACATATATTTAAACATACATATATTTTCACAAACATATATTTTTTCTTCAGTCAATAAATTATACAGAACTAAGAACAATGTTTTTGCAGAGGCGGAGGGAAAAATTTTTTAAAAATTTGTCAATGCTATAATTAAAGAAATAAAGAGAATACGAAGAGAAAAGAAACGTGACAACCAATCCATTAATCAATTAACCACCCATCCATCATCCTATCTATTTATCCGTCCATTCATCCAATCTAATCAGAATCCAATTCGTCCGGTCCCGTCCCATTCTACCTATCTATCTATCTATCTATCTATCTATCTATCTATCTATCTATCTATCTATCTATCTATCTATCTATCTATCTATCTATCTATCTATCTATCTATCTATCTATCTATCTATCTATCTATCTATCTATCTATCTATCTATCTATCTATCTATCTATCTATCTATCTATCTATCTATCTATCTATCTATCTATCTATCTATCTATCTATCTATCCTCAGAACATTCTTAGACTTATCAGAGCAAGCCCGACTTTAGATCATTCATTTCACATCTAGCTTGCCGGTTGTGATCACTGGTGATCACTGGTGATGTTATACAAACTTTGTGAACATAGTAGGTCAAGTTGTAATAATTTGCCAGATATTTAGCACGACTGACCAGAACACCTGAGCTGTCCGGTCTGTCTTAGTGCCTGCCAAATCATCCCCAAAGGGTCATTGTCTGAGAAACATTGCTAGAAACACACTCCTAGAAATTTAGAGGAGTGTTCTCTGTTTTATTTGGACACTAGCAATAAAGCTCAATTTGGACACTAGCAATAAAGCTCTATTTGGACACTAACAATAAAGCTCTATTTGGACACTAGCAATAAAGCTCTATTTGGACACTAGCAATAAAGCTCTATTTGGACACTAGCAATAAAGCTCAATTTGGACACTAGCAATAAAGCTCTATTTGGACACTAGCAATAAAGCTCTATTTGGACACTAGCAATAAAGCTCCATTTGGACACTAGCAATAAAGCCCCATTTGGAACCTAGCAATAAAGAAACCTTTAGACATTCATGATAAAGCTCCATCCAATTAGACACTTGCGATTGACACTCAGTCAACACTAGAAACATCGTTTCTCCATCTTACTGTAATATGTCAACCACAAAGATCAAGAAATGGAAGAGGTG
Organism: Sinotaia quadrata; assembly: GCA_028829895.1. Classification (NCBI taxonomy): domain Eukaryota; kingdom Metazoa; phylum Mollusca; class Gastropoda; order Architaenioglossa; family Viviparidae; genus Sinotaia; species Sinotaia quadrata. Next base: position 6,158,810 of record CM054183.1, read on the forward strand.
AGAGAGAGAAAGAAAGCACCTGTCTTCATTATGGATCTAGCTGACAGACAGGCTAACTGACTGACTGAATAGTTGACTAATGAGCCATTTGGATTGAACCATGACAGGATCAATAACAGATTCAAAGTGCATGTTGAGTCAAGAGAATGAATAAGTAAATCTTTCAAGACATGCAAAGGAAAACCACGTGACTCAGCTTCCATAACTTCACGTACCTCCCTTCATTTATTTTATAAGATGATTTGTTTGTGTGTCAAGCTCTATTAATATTAATAACAATATAGAAACTCAGAACTGCAGAGATTGAACATACTATAACTAAATAAGTTATTTTATGTAAGGAATTTGATTAGTACACTGTGTGCTTTGAATTAATTGTATCACCTACTGTGATGGTTGGAAATAGTTCCTACCTAATTAAGTCCTAGGTGATAATAGATATTTAATTTTCCACACTCTTTACTGATGGAAAGGGGGTTAGTTCCGAGTCAGGTGCTTGGGACACCAGCACCATTGACTGACAGCGGACAAGGAAGAGCCTTTCCGGCCAGTCCATCTAAGTGCAATCAAGTGTAGTGACAATCAGACAGCGGACAAGGAAGAGCCTTTCCGGCCAGTCCATCTAAGTGCAATCAAGTGTAGTGACAATCAGACAGCGGACAAGGAAGAGCCTTTCCGGCCAGTCCATCTAAGTGCAATCAAGTGTAGTGACAATCAGACAGCGGACAAGGAAGAGCCTTTCCGGCCAGTCCATCTAAGTGCAATCAAGTGTAGTGACAATCAGACAGCTGAGAGGAAGAAATTAATTAAACAATATGGATGTAAGTTTATAATCTTGCATACCTACATCGCCCATAAAATATCCTCGAAATCTTACTATTTCCTTTAAGGGAGAGAAATGGAGACAAAGATGTGAAGGGAAAAATGTGAATGCGGTGTTCAGAGAATTGTGTTTTGATAAATTACCTTCTACTGCAAATGGGAAAGAAGTGAAGAAATAGTGATACACTTACTATTCCTGTAAAAGGAAGGAAGTGAAGAAATAAATTCGTGATAAACTTACTGTTCCTGTAAAGGGAAGACAACGAAGAAAGGGGAGGAAATTGACTGGCGCAAAGAAGCTGCTCTCCTTCACTATTTCATCAATTAGTGACGTCAGCTTAATAAACGTGTGATCGTCATAGTCAAATCTGAAATCAAAGTGAAATATATTTTCATTTCTTTGAGGAAAACAAATTCTCTCTTTCCCTCTAACTTTTTTTCTCCTTTTTCTCACTCCCTTCTTCCTCTCTTAAGCAATAAGGCAATTCATCACTAAATTATTGTAATCAATAAATATAATTATAATTAATACATTAATATAAAGTAAAAGGACCTACGTGCTAAATTCGTCTGAGGAATGTGAATGACATAAATAGATTATCTGATAATTTTGCTTTCCTTAACGGACGAAGTCTGCTCCGCCTTAAATATTTTGTCAAGATCAGTTGAGCTCACATGAATACAGTTATTAGATATTTGTACAGATTTTAGAATCCATTCCTGTGTAAAATGGGATAAAATTAGTTTCACTAAGGGGTTGAGACCGCTGTATGCTGTAAATACCACATTACTTTTGTAACTGTAGGTACAATTTGTGATTGTTGCACTGTACTTGTATGCTGTAAATACCACATTACTTTTGTAACTGTAGGTACAATTTGTGATTGTTGCACTGTACTTGTATGCTGTAAATACCACATTACTTTTGTAACTGTAGGTACAATTTGTGATTGTTGCACTGTACTTGTATGCTGTAAATACCACACTACTTTTGTAACTGTAGGTACAATTTGTGATTGTTGCACTGTACTTGTATGCTGTAAATACCACACTACTTTTGTAACTGTAGGTACAATTTGTGATTGTTGCACTGTACTTGTATGCTGTAAATACCACACTACTTTTGTAACTGTAGGTACAATTTGTGATTGTTGCACTGTACTTGTATGCTGTAAATACCACATTACTTTTGTAACTGTAGGTACAATTTGTGATTGTTGCACTGTACTTGTATGCTGTAAATACCACATTACTTTTGTAACTGTAGGTACAATTTGTGATTGTTACACTGTACTTGTATGCTGTAAATACCACATTACTTTTGTAACTGTAGGTACAATTTGTGATTGTTACACTGTACTTGTATGCTGTAAATACCACATTACTTTTGTAACTGTAGGTACAATTTGTGATTGTTGCTAGAGTCATTGGCGACGTTCTTCACTGTTCAGGAGAGGCAGTATACACAAAATGACGTCAAGAGTCTGGTCAGTCAGGGATATCAGGGTGCAGTATACACAAAATGACGTCAAGAGTCTGGTCAGTCAGGGATATCAGGGTGCAGTATACACAAAATGACGTCAAGAGTCTGGTCAGTCAGGGATATCAGGGTGCAGTATACACAAAATGACGTCAAGAGTCTGGTCAGTCAGGGATATCAGGGTGCAGTATACACAAAATGACGTCAAGAATCTGGTCAGTCAGGGATATCAGGGTGCAGTGTGAACAAAATGACGTCAAGAATCTGGTCAGTCAGAGATATCAGGGTGCAGTGTGAACAAAATGACGCCAAAAGTCTGGTCAATCAAGGACATCAGAGGGCAATGTGCAAAAAGTGACGTCAAGAGCCTTTTCAGGCAGGGACACGAGAGAGCAAAGTGACGTCAAGAGTCTGGTTAGTCAGTGACACCGGTTAGGTTTTACTCTACTGATGACAGATAGTTGTTACTATAATCCTGTCTATTACGAAAGGAACCACAGGTTTATATGTTTGGTTTATATGTTTAGAGATGATAAACCACTAGCGTGAGGCCATCGTATAGGATAATTATGACCGAATATATTTAAGTCAGAAACCCGACTGAATAGGTAATGGTAACTATAATACCTCTGCCTCGGAAGGCACTGGCACCCATTTACAGACATATTGTAAGGTGACAGCAGTGGTTTGACCTGCAGAAGATGCTACTTGACATTTCGCCAAAGAGAGCAGCATTTATTTCAGATGATGTGCAGTTGCAAGCTCGTTGTACATGACCTAAATCTGGAAATAACCTGGACGCTGTTAACGTTTGATTGGATAATCCTGTCGAATTAATGCAGTAGTTACAGATGTATTCTCGAGACGGTTCCATGACACCGAGGAGGGGAAACATGCCTACAGAGAAAACGCCAGGATTATTAGAAATATGGACATTTCCAGGAATGGAGGAAAAAAATATTAAAAATTCCAGGCCTACGAGAAAAACACTGAAAATTCCAGGCCTATGAGAAATACTTAGAAAGTCCAGAATGAGAGAAAGCCCTGGAAAGTTCAAGGCCATAGTACACGCTAAAGCATTTCTGAGACAGAAAAAACAAAAGGAAAAGAAAAAATTGATGGACTGAGAAAACGCCTGAGATACTATTGTTAAGTCAGCATACACTCTTCCCAATAACATCATATTTAAAGGAAATGTGTGTACCCTAAAGGCACAATAGACGTCTGCTTGCTTTATATTACTAGATTGGTCCCAAAAAGATTAATACCTATTACTGATATTAGACAAAGATGAAGAATTTATCCTGTTTATTCCTGTGGTTTTGTGTAGTGTGTGAGTGCGTGCATGTGAGTTTGCATGTATGTGCGTCTGTAGAACGACTTAGATATTTTTCAGAATACCTGGCGCCAAAGATAATGCTGCAAATGATGTTACTGGTAAACTTTGCTAAGAGCGGCTTCATGAATATCTCACGACCTTGACCTTTATCCAAAATGTCCATAACCGCACGCGCTTCTTCCCGCACCCGTTCCTCCAGGGTCTTCTTACCCACCCCTAACTCTCGCATGGTGATCAGGGTCACGCGACGCAGTTCCTTCCACGGCTGGCCATCAGTAAAAATAATCCCTGTCAATCATATAAAAACAAAGAGGATCATAAAATGAAAGGGAGAGAACTGGTACCTATCCTTAGCTCTATCCATAAATAAACTTATTCTAAACACCTAATTTCCCCTTCTTTTGAATAGAGAGACTCATATGACAAGTATTGCTAAAGAAAATCAGATTTATTTATGTTTTATAAATATATTTATTTATGCATTCCATGTGTATTTATTATTTACTATTGTAAACATTAAACATTGCAGAAAATTTGGAAAAAGAACTGTAACTCTGTGGACTATACCGGAAACGTAAATAAGAAATAGAACATCACCTGTGCCAGCAATTTCTTCGAGTTTTTTAAAAATATACATGTTAGAAGGTCGTCCGGAGAAAATGTCCCCTTTCTTCACAAATGCCTCCTGGATTGCCTGATTGGGAGAAATATTGTACACTTTATTTCTTTGCATCTATCTATCTATCTATCTATCTATCTATCTATCTATCTATCTATCTATCTATCTATCTATCTATCTATCTATCTATCTATCTATCTATCTATCTATCTATCTACCTATCTATCTATCTATCTATCTATCTATCTATCTATCTATCTATCTAACTATCTATCTATCTATCTATCTATCTATCTATCTATCTATCTAGAACCTTAGCCGTTACCTCGTAGGAGTTGAGAACAACGAAGCGAGCATTCCCAACCCGAAACGTGAAGACGTCGCCGTAAGTATGATACCATTTCTCTAGAACTTTTGTGATGCCACCACCTGAGACTGGTAATGAAAGCAAGTTGCCCACCTGTTCTTGGAGAAAAGGATTTTGTAAAGTTTTCGTTCATAATTCTTTGATATGACAATTTGCTGTATCTAAGATATGCATTATAAACAAAATTTCATATACGTATTGTTTATTAACGGAAATAAACGTATAACTATTTAAAAGAGTTCCGAATGAAATATTCACTATTTACTAGGTCAAAAGTAAGAACACAATTAGGAGAAACATCTCCCCATGCCCAATACTAACTGGCCCTCACGCCAATGTCAATGATTTTCTTTTATCTGACAGTCAAAAGACACATTGTCATACTTCGTTTTTCATTACATTTTGCAGCCTCACAATGTTTGCTCCGTGTCTTCAGAATACCTGTAGCTTATTTCCAGAATACTGTAATAGCTCTTTTCAGTTGACTCCAGTCCTACAAGTTTCTCTTTCAATAGATTCTAATCTTGCAAATATCCAGTCTTGCACGTACCTCTTTGTGTAGGTCCAACAAATGCCTCTTTTTTGGGTCACAGTCTTATAAATGCTTCTTTTCATAGGCCTAAGTCTTATAAGTACTTCTTTCAGTTATTCACAGTCTTACACGTACCTCTTTCAGTGATTCATAGTCTTACAAGTACCTCTTTCAGTGATTCATAGTCTTACACGAACCTCTTTCAGTGATTCATAGTCTTACAAGAACCTCTTTCAGTGATTCACAGTCTTACAAGTACATCTTTCAGTGATTCACAGTCTTATAAGTACCTCTTTCAGTGATTCATAGTCTTACACGTACCTCTTTTAGTGATTCATAGTCTTACCAAGAACCTCTTTCAGTGATTCACAGTCTTACAAGACCTCTTTCAGTGGGTCAAAGTTTTACGAGCACCTCTTTCAATGGATCTCAATCTTACAAGCACCTCTTTCACAGTTTTACAAGTGCCTCTTTCATTGTGTCAAAGTCTTACAAGTGCCTCTTTCACTGTGTCAAAGTCTTACAGTACTCTTTCAGTGGGTCAAAGTCTTACAAGTACTATTTGGGTCAAAGTCTCCATTTCAGTGTGTCAAAATCCTACAAGTACTCTTTCAGTGGGTCAAAGTTTTACAAGTACTCTTTCAGTGGGCCAAAGTCTTACAAGTGCCTCTTTCAGTGGGTCAAAGTCTTATAAGTACTCCTTATAGTGTGTTCCAGTTCTGCAAGTATATCGTCTCTTACCTCTGAGGACCTCATCCACCATTCCATACTCTTTTCCAAAAATATGAATGGACAAAAGCTAAACTGAACTAAATAAAGTCTAAACAAAAGGAACACGATTTGAAACTACTTAAGACTTCATTTAAATACCCCATCAGCGGCTCCATTATGAGTGTCTCTTCCTCGGCTGTCCAAATGATTGTATGTGTAAATGGTGAGTATTTTTTCTTAAAACTGATTTTGTACGATAACATTATATACACATGTTTGACACGTGTACTAGTGCTTTATTATTTAATATAAAAGATGCGTCCATACATGTATATATATATGTGTGTGTGTGTGTGTGTGTGTGTGTGTGTGTGTGTGTGTGTGTGTGTGTGTGTGTGTGTGTGTGTGTGTGTGTGTGTGTAGGAGCGTGTTCTGACCTTTCAATGTTTGCATTAATTACTTTGACAATAACGCGCCAGTAATACTATAAGTAGAACACAAAAGACTAATCTGGAACTCAAGCACTGACCATAGGCAGACTGATGGGGCCAGGCGGAAGGTTTTTGGGCGTGGTCAGCCACTGATAAACCAGAGACAAGATCAGCAGAACGATTGCCACGCTCGTCAAATCCAACATGTCCACCACTTGACCCAACATGATACAACAGTACGCACTGCGTCTGAACAAAGAATAATGTATGCACAAATTACTCCTCTTGTTTTCGTCAGCAATCGGATTTTGCTAAGAAGTTTTTCTTTTCTTTGAAAATTGTTTACTTCTGTTGACCCCAGCACGAAATGTTTGTATATATATATATATATATGGATCAGAATATGTCGACAATTTATTTTTATATCTGAGGCTGGATTAATGATTATTTGAATCATCATTCATTCTTCGTCACCACTGTAAAACTTTTCTTTCAATAACGTACTCTACTCTGTCTTTCATCATCTTCAGCTATCTCAACTGCAGCACAAATCGTGCCAGGCAGCGAAATCGGCTGATAGCCAGCAGCTGTTAACATCAAAACCATTATTTGTGGTACCTACATTAAACAGGAACTTATATCGTTAATATACCAAACTTATTTTGCACTGTTAGTAAGATTTTGTATTAAGGAATCCAATTAAAATTTAGAAAGTTGTTGGTCTCCCATAAATAAAAAAATCTAATGAACATGACCTCGAGTGATGCGCCTTTCTAGTGACTCAAATGGCCCAAGTAGAGTGATCTCCCATTAACATATAGCAATAAAAGAGAAAATATGTAATTACAAGATGAATTTTACAGACATATACTCTCAGACGCACACACGACCGGACAAAGCATATGCGGTCAGACACAAACACGTATGGTCAGATAGGGATACACACGGTCAGACAAACACTACACGAACACTTGCAAGTAGACACACACAATCGCACACGATGACACACACGGACACTTTCAGTCACACACATACATGCGGTCAAACACTCATACATATACAATCAGCAGTTACATACAACGCATAAGGTCAGATTTACTCACTCAAACACACAGGCGCTTTCAGTCAAACATATAGATACATATGGTCAGTCACGTACACACTCATTTACATTCATACAGGCAAACAAAAAACATGTCCAGAGACACTATTTAGCATATTAATATCTTAGATACACAAATGCATATTTAATTTTTTTTAAAAATAATTTTAATATGGTTGCTCGCTTTGTCCGCCAGCAAGTTGTGAGCAAACCTGACGTGTGGCTTACAACCCCAAAACCCATAACGGGAGAGAGACTGGGTGGTTGAAGAAAACCAGCCTCGAACAGTTTCCGAATATAATGGATCTAGTGTGCCTCAACACCCCTCCCCTCCCCACTCACTTCACAACCCCTCCCCTTCCCCCTCACTTCACAACCCAGAAACATAACTTTTCCTTCTCGTACAAAAACCACAGGAGGTATTACGAGGAGGTTTTCTGATGATATATGCCTATAGGCAGAGTTGTGAGATGTATTATATAACATTTACTATGTTATTCCTTAGATGACTTGCTCTGGATTTCTCGGATGCACAGTTGGCAATGAAGCCTAAAGGTGTGCCTTTGTTCCAGTGCGAAATCCAACCCAAACCCTTGATTTATTCCTCTGTCACAATTCCCACCCAAACCCAAACCCTTGATTTGTAATTTATTACTCTGTCCCAATTCCCACCCAAACCCAAACCCTTGATTTGTAATTTATTTCTCTGTCCCAATTCCCACCCAAACCAGTGCTGGCAGCCTACCACCACTCACCCACTCACCAGGTATGAGATGGGAGATAATGTCGGGTTATAAACCAGTGCTTTTTCTGGGGTGGGACCCATATGTCATAACCTTTAGTTTGTGTGTGTATGTCTGTGTGCGTGCGTGTGTGTGTGTGTGTGTGTGTATGTGTCTGTGTGTATGTGTGTGTGTGTGTGCGTGTGTGTGTGTATGTGTGTGTATGTGTGCGTGCGTGTGTGTGTGTATGTGTATGTATGCGTGTGTGTGTGTGTATGTGTGCGTGCGTGTGTGTGCGTGTGTGTGTGTGTATGTGTGTGTGTGTATGTGTCTGTGTGTGTGTATGTGTCTGTGTGTGTGTGTATGTGTCTGTGTGTGTGTATGTGTCTGTGTGTGTATGTGTCTGTGTGTGTGTGTGTGTGTGTGTCTGTGTGTGTGTATGTGTCTGTGTGTGTGTGTGTGTGTGTGTGTGTGTGTCTATATATGTAAGCATGCATCCAAGTGTGAATCTAAATATAAGTGGCGCGTGAACTATTCGATGTATACATCTCTACCCCAGTGCACCCAGGAAGTCTGTTCTTTTTACATTCCGTCTGTGCCCCCAGTGATGCCCCCCCCCCACATTGCCCCGTCACGTCCCGAGCTTTCCCAAGCCTAATTTGAATAATTCAATCTTAGATAGTAATAATAAAAAGCAAAATAAATTAATATATATAAATAATAAAATTAAAATAATAAATAAAAATGTCACAGAGCTATCACAGAAACCTCATCACTAGTCAAGGCAACCAACCTGACTAAAGAGACCAACATAACTAGTCAAGGCAACCAACCTGACTAAAGAGACCAACATAACTAAACAACTCTTAGAAGAGAGAACAAACACACACAGCAACTATGCGTTCAGCATGGTTGCCCGCTACGCTGGAAATAATATATACGTTTGCATTCTATAACAACAAAAGTCGAATTAGTCATCAGGCCCAACCATCCTCCCCCCCCCCCCAAATCCACAACCTACTCAGCGTGATATCGGCCCAAGTCGTAAGTGTTTCCATATAATTAAGTAAGTACAGTGGAACCTCGATAACTGGGGTCCATGTTAATGCGGGATTTTACAATTTTTTAAAAAATATTTTTTTAAAACATTTTTCGAGAACATATTCGTGTATTCTTATACACGAATTCTTATTCTTATATAAAAAATCGGGTTTTTATCGGACGAATATTAAACGGAATGCATTATTAAGATATATTCAAAATAATGGACGGATTAATCTATTTATAGGTTATTACTTTGCGTTAAATAGTTTTATATTTTTTTTATTTGTTTGTACTATAATACATTGACCGATAATACCCCGACTGACCTTATATCATGAATAGTGGACCAATACTGTATAGTGCCGTCGTGCCATGCAGTTCATCATGTAATTCCATTGAAAAATCGCTCACAGATTGAAAATATTCAATAATTTTGTCACAGATTATTGTCTGAATTCAACATCTAATATACACCTGTACTTGTAATGAATTCAACATCTAATATACACATGTACTTGTAATGAATTCAACATCTAATATACACATGTACTTGTAATGAATTCAACATCTAATATACACATGTACTTGTAATGAATTCAACATCTAATATACACATGTACTTGTAATGAATTCAACATCTAATATACACCTGTACTTGTAATGAATTCAACATCTAATATACACATGTACTTGTAATGAATTCAACATCTAATATACACATGTACTTGTAATGAATTCAACATCTAATATACACCTGTACTTGTAATGAATTCAACATCTAATATACACATGTACTTGTAATGAATTCAACATCTAATATACACCTGTACTTGTAATGAATTCAACATCTAATATACACCTGTACTTGTAATGAATTCAACATCTAATATACACATGTACTTGTAATGAATTTTAAATTTCAGAAACCACGCCACGATCGTATTACACGTTATTCAAAATATACGCGATCTCATCCCCAAAATAAAGTTAAATATTTTTAATACTCTCTTTTACGTACTTTTACGTACTTTGAAAACAAAAAAAATCATGTGCGAATGAATAAATGAAATTTCGGGAGCCGTGCGACGACCGCGTTATATCCGAATTCGCGTTATCGTGGGGTTCCACTGTATTCTCAAGGAGATCTAGGCGTTATCGTGGGGTTCCACTGTATTCTCAAGGAGATCTAGGCGTTATCGTGGGGTTCCACTGTATTCTCAAGGAGATCTAGGCGTTATCGTGGGGTTCCACTGTATTCTCAAGGAGATCTAGGCGTTATCGTGGGGTTCCACTGTATTCTCAAGGAGATCTAGGCGTTATCGTGGGGTTCCACTGTATTCTCAAGGAGATCTAGGCGTTATCGTGGGGTTCCACTGTATTCTCAAGGAGATCTAGGCGTTATCGTGGGGTTCCACTGTATTCTCAAGGAGATCTACGCGTTATCGTGGGGTTCCACTGTATTCTCAAGGAGATCTAGGCGTTATCGTGGGGTTCCACTGTATTCTCAAGGAGATCTAGGCGTTATCGTGGGGTTCCACTGTATTCTCAAGGAGATCTAGGCGTTATCGTGGGGTTCCACTGTATTCTCAAGGAGATCTAGGCGTTATCGTGGGGTTCCACTGTATGTGCACTGAATACTGTGTTATATTTGCTCATCCGATTTGCAATGTAGCCTGAACTAAATTTTACAAGTTCTTGTCTATTAATATGCACTATACACTATGTTTTATTATGCGTCAATGTACATTGCAGCATAATGCAAATACTAGTTTTCTGTATTACTGTGGACTGCAATCAGTCCCTATTATCCGTGAACTCACACGTGTTTGCCTTGCATAGAAATGTATCTTAAAAATTTTTTAAATACGTTCAAATATAAAGATTCGTATTTGAAAGTAATTTCTTTAAAGTTTAAGATGCTATCTATCTATCTATCTATCTATCTATCTATCTATCTATCTATCTATCTATCTATCTATCTATCTATCTATCTATCTATCTATCTATCTATCTATCTATCTATCTATCTATCTCCATCCGTCCATCCATCCATCCATCCATCCATCCATCTATCTATCTATCTATCTCCATCCATCTATCTATCTATCTATCTATCTATCTATCTATCTATCTATCTATCTATCTATCTATCTATCTATCTATCTATCTATCAGTCTATCAACTACTCGTCTCTCGAGATAGAAGTACACTCGCACTTAAAAACCCGATGAGTTACACTATTATACTCAATAAGATGTTACCCTAAATTTTTAATGTGTTACCTTTGCATTGAGTGACCCGTAAATGCACATTATTTAATTATGCTCTAATACACATAAATACTACTAGTATAATCTTAATTTTATATAAATTGGTGACTGCATGTTCTATGCACAATTACAGTGATGCCAACATGCACCTTTATTTTTTTTTATTTGTGCTTTATTTATTTATTTGTTGCTTGGTATATTTGTGTATTTATTTGCCTTCTTGTATTTCATGTTTTGCAGACTATACTTATTATTAAGCAACCTGGCCTAGTACCATAAGTTTGAATGAGATAAAATTAAATAGCCTCAAATTATATTATTACTCTTTCTTTTATTCAAGCTTTGAACCTTATATTTTGAGATTTCATATAATATTAACAATGAATATAATTATATTTTAATATTCAACTTTTATAATGATATTTAAAAGAGTTTTAAGAAAAGCTTACCTAATAGTCTTTACTCTGGAAATCGGGAAAGGGTTTGCGATGTGAAAGAGACTGACTTTCCTGGAGGCCTGCACTTTCTGTTACGTTCCCAATACAATAAAACATTCCCATAGAGTTACTCCCCCTTTTTATATTTCCTTACTTACGTACATGTGCGCATTAGTCTTATTTTTTCCCCTTTAGAAAGTGCAGTCTCTATAATCATGCATCGTTTGAGTACGCTTGTATTTATTGCAGTGCACGAACACCATTCCACACTAGAAAATTAAGCGGCTGAGTTGTAGGTGACGTCATCGTTATAGAGCTTAATTGAATGTTTATTTTTTTTTTAAAATGTGTATCTCTCAAAATAGCACAGACATAAACATATGGTTCTCAACAAATACCAAAATGCCAGCGAAACAATCACGCCCCTCTCTAAAAGCTGGAGAATGCATTTATAAGTATGATTATTTTGTTATTGTTTGTTAATTGTTGATGTGTGTTAGATTTTACTGCCTTAGTTTGGTTGTATTGTTATTGCTTGTTAATTGTTGATTTGTGTTAGAGATTGATTTTACTGTGTTGGTTTGATTGTATTGTTATTGCTTGTTAATTGTTGATTTGTGTTAGAGAATTCCTTTGGCAGTAAATATCGGATGAGAATTATAATAGGAATACAAAATAAGAAAAGGAGTAGATGTGTTATACTTGAAAAGATAAAATCATGAAGTAAAAAATAACTGCCACTTATATACTTCTTTGTCAAATTCACATTTCTGACTCACACGTAGAGTTGACCTGGCAAAAGTGACAGAGTTATCTTTGCAGGGAGACAGAACTGTCTTTGTAAAGATGACAGAACTGTTCACGCAATTGGAAAAGTAAATGACTATATTATTTTTGAGATGTTTTCAGTTTGTATCATCTCACTTTACTTTAGATGTTTTCAGTTTGTGTCACCTCACTTTACTTTAGATGTTCTCAGTTTGTGTCACATCATTTTACAATTAGATGTATTCACTTTTGTTCAGAGAATAACGCTTAGCATTTAGGGCAAATGGAGTCACGTTAGATTTTCTTAACAGGTCTTTTATTTTTTACTTGTATGATCATGCGAAGCATTGAGTTCTGTGCAAAAGGAAGTTGACTTCTATTTCAGGCTTTAACCGAATCCCCTTCCCTCCCAAAATCTCTCTCTCTCTCTCTCTCTCTCTCTCTCACACACACACACACACACACACACACACACAGGGACACACATGCACGCCTTTTTTGCCGTTGACGACTGTCTCGGTGCTCTAAGGTTTTGCCTGTTTTCATAGATTGTTGAGGACAGTCTTCAAATATCCAGTGTTTGTTGTCCTAGATTGAGGTAGACAGTCTTCTAACATCCATTGTTTGTTGTCAGATTGTCAATGACAGTCTTCTAACAACTAGTGTTGGCATGTTGTCATAGATTGTCAATGACAGTCTTCTAACAACTAGTGATGGCATGTTGTCATAGATTGTCAATGACAGTCTTCTAACAACTAGTGTTGGCATGTTGTCATATATTATCGAAGACAGGCTTTTAGCATCTAGGTTTGCCTCAGTAAAAGACGAATCACCGTGGCACAATGTCCACTGGTTTATGGTTTGGAACTTCATTTTGAACGCATCGATCATGACAGCCCACTTAGAAAATTAATCGACTAGACTCACAGGTAACCAAAGGTACTCAGAACTCCTAAATGAAACTTACCAAAAAGTCTGCACTCACTATGCAAGTGTAGCACGTAAAATACATGAATCACTGTTTCAGAGAATCAGTCATACCCCCAACCAAAACAAACAAATAAAAAAAAAACTACAAAATAAGCAGAAGCCTAGCTGGCCATATCATATCATGCAATCTATCCAAAGAAATGAAGCCTCTCAGGGCAAACATTTTAAAGAATTTTTCTTTTTCGCAAGATTGAGAACGGGCGTGTGAGTACACAGAGTGAAAATGCAGTCAGAGGTCGCATGAGGAACATGTTACATATTAAGCAATATGCAGAGTGAATGTGAAATGAGGCCACTCAGGGCAAACATTTTAAATAATTTTTCTTATTCGCAAGACTGAGGACGGGCGTGTGAGTACACAGAGTGAAAATGCAGTCAGAGGTCGCATGAGGAACATGTTGCGTATTAAGCAACTTGCAGAGTGAATGTTACATATTAAGCAACATAGTAGTTGATGTACGGAATGTATTCGTCTGTTTCAAGGGATGCACATACTTGTAATTGTTTATAAACATTTCGTGAGTGGCACGTTGAAAAGGTGGTATACGGTATTGGATGTCAGTGATGAAAAACAATAAATGTCGATGATATATAGTATCGCTGATGAATAGCAGTAAACATCGGTAGTAATTATCGTGACCGTTAACATTTGTAGTATTTATTGTATAGCAATTTCATTCTATTGATATACAGTACCTTTACCTGCCTAATGTAATGATTTATTAACGAGATTTTATTAACAGGTATTTATTATTGGACATTTGCATTTATTACGTGGAACGCCTATATTTTTTTTCGACAGTGAGGGAGGGGGGGAAGGGTGCAAATACACAGATTATTCCTGAGTTTCATCTCATTTCTCCTGATAACGTTCACAACTATCGTTTTATTTGCGAACAGGACTAGTAACTAGTCATTGTCTGTCTACCTCTGTGTGTTTTCTCTTCACAATAAAACAGGACTAGTAACTAGTCATTGTCTGTCTACCTCTGTGTGTTTTCTCTTCACAATAAAACAGGACTAGTAACTAGTCATTGTCTGTCTACCTCTGTGTGTTTTCTCTTCACAATAAAACAGGACTAGTAACTAGTCATTGTCTGTCTACCTCTGTGTGTTTTCTCTTCACAATAAAACAGGACTAGTAACTAATCATTGTCGGTCTACCTCTGTGTGTTTTCTCTTCAGAATAAAACAGGACTAGTAACTAGTCATTGTCTGTCTACCTCTGTGTGTTTTCTCTTCACAATAAAACAGGACTAGTAACTAATCATTGTCTGTCTACCTCTGTGTGTTTTCTCTTCAGAATAAAACGTATCTTATAGGCAAAAATGAATGGTAGGTCACGCTGTCTGGTCTCTGTTCGTTCTAACCCATTTTAAAAATGAGAGCTTCAAAGCACAGATGCCAAGTCTTGATGTACTAGATCGGTACATGCGTACTGTTTGTGAGTGCAAAGAAAGACGAACGCTTTCCAGCCGATGAAAATAACAGAGTTGCAGATAATGTTATTTTAAGAATGCTGATAAATGGCTTAGTTCTGAAAGACGTGAATTCGTTTTCGGGGTGAGGTGGGGGGCAAGGTGTTCGTCGCGTAAGCTTTGACTCATGAATATAGTCTTACGTTTGTTTTCTTATTTAATAAGTTTTATTTTTAAATATTCGTCAATCTCGAATGGAAGAGTACAAGGTTTACCCACGTCACTTAAGGCCTTGAATTGTGTCAGAAAACTGAGAGCAGAAAAGTTCTGCTAGTATCAGAATGCGAAATACACGAGCAATTATTAAAATAATTAGTATTAAAAATAAACTTAAATAAACTTCACTGCTGCATTTACCACTTACCATACACATTAAAAATATTTTTGAGGTATAAAGTTTCACATGTAAAGTTATAGCAGGCTGAGCTAGAGAACTGAAAATTGGGAGCCCCTACTGTCACTAAGACCCTGAGCAAACATATTACAATAATCTCTACATAGTTTATTATTATACTGTTTTAATGTTTGTTTAGTTACATGTGTACATGCCTATCTGCTATGTCAGATAACAATAAATGATATATGTGAGTCTGAGTGAATGGAGAAATATAAAAATATTGCTCTCCCACCCCCCCGCTTATTTTGTTGGAAATTATAACCAATAATTATAATTATATACATGAACATTATATATTCATGCCAACACACGTATTATACACCAATGCCAACAAACATGCCAACACACGTATTATACACCAATGCCAACAAACATGCCAACACACGTATTATACACCAATGCCAACAAACATGCCAACACACGTATTATACACCAATGCCAACAAACATGCCATCACACGTATCGTACACACATACGAGATCAGAGGCCATAACACATGCTAATATACATATTTGTACATACATGCAAACACATAGGCAAAAATCCCGTGGCAGCACACATTCCATCAAAGAAATAGGCGGTCTTGTAATAAGTTAAACAAATAATATTCAAATTAATATTTATGGGGGTTGATCGAATTCCCTGCATTCGTACAGGGTGGTAGAATTTCCTGTATACATTTGAGGAGACACGATTCCCCATATTCTTATGGGATGGTAAGGTTCCCTTGTATACATTTAAGGAGACAGGATTCCCCATATACTTATGGGATGGTAAGGTTCCCTTGTATACATTTAAGGAGACAGGATTCCCCATATACTTATGGGATGGTAAGGTTCCCTTGTATACATTTAAGGAGACAGGATTCCCCATATACTTATGGGGTGATAAGGCTCCCCTGTATACATTTGAGGTGATGGGATTCCATGTATACTTAAGGGAGATGTGAAATATGCAATCACCCCCAGGGGCCAACATGATTGGAGCTCAGTCGCGCATATAATGTCAGGTGAAAATCTACAGTGAAGCATCTCCAAGTTTTCACATGTTACTCTCTGATTTACTGACTAACTCAGGTTCTAGACACCCCTCTCCCTTCTCATGGGTACACTCTGGCTAGACACTCCTCTCCCTTCTCATGGGTACACTCTGGCTAGACACCCCTCTCCCTTCTCATGGGTACACTCTGGCTAGACACCCCTCTCCCTTCTCATGGATACACTCTGGTTAGTAACCTGCGAGAATCAACATGCATATGCTTTTCGCACATTCTGAAAAGCAAATCTAATCTCGTGGCCAGCTTTTTTGTTTTTTTGTGTCTCAGACTTATTTTGTAAATAAATAAAAGAAGAAGTGAGTTGTTTTTGTTTGTTTACGCATTCTGTTTGCATTACAACAAACTGTAGATAAATGAAATTAGATCAAATCGAATTGTTCATCCTGGTTAAGTCGCAGTAAACAGCTGCAAACGTATAATAAGTTAATAGCTTAAACATTATTATTACACCTTGTTCAACAATTCTTATGGTAGACAATGGATGTCATAACATGACAAGAACACCACAAACATTACAGAATGGTAATACGTAAATATTAATGATAAGCACTTAACAAGATGAGTAAAAGTGAAAATAAGAAACTTTCTGAAATAATAACAAAAATTAAATAAAAGAAAAGTGGAGTTAATATGTAGGAATGCATCTCAATTAAAGTGGAGTTAATATGTAGGGACACATCCCAATCAAAGTGGAGTTAATATGTACGGACACATCCCAATTAAATCACACAGGAACAGCTAATCTAATACCATCACTGAAAGAAATGTAAATGTCTTAGAGAGTAACTTTCTAGACACTAAGCAGTTCTGGCTTCAGTAAATAGATCTCCAAGGTATGAGTCGTACTGGGATTAGTGGTCACACAAATAAATTCAGTATGAATTCGTTTCCAACTTTTATATCGCGCAAATCCTACTCATATTCTTTCCTTTCTAAATGCAAACATTTCTGTCAAACTGTAATGTGGACACAACTCTTGTTTTTGTCCAAAATCTTTTACGACAGGATGACCTCCCTTGAGCCCTTTGCCCTTTCAGAACAGCACTATCACAACTTCGATCAGCTCCAAAATAAACCCATTGTCAGGATATTTATAAATATTGCCTGGGATCCCATTGATAAATATTGAAAGGAAATATGGAAAGGATAAAATTTAGATGTAAGAAATGTATAAGAAATAAAATAAGGAGTCTAGTATGCACACACATACACGCCTCACATAGCTATTGCGTCACCAGTAATACAGAAAGGATGGTTTTTTTCTGGATCACAAGAGTGGGCTAGTTGAATTAAATGTATTCTACCCCCCCTCCCCAGCAAATCCGACCTTGGATGCTATGGTCAAATGGAAATCTGACCAGTCAATTATAGTAAACATGCATAGATGTAGAGAGAGATAACTTTGACCCTAAGTATACCTGAATGAAGGTAGGGATGGGGGAAGACTCGGAAATCTGTTGTTAATCCTATGGGTGAAGTTGTGAATGAATGAGCGTGGGATAGCCTTGACCCTTAGGTCAACTCAATAGCCTTTCAGTGTGTGTGTGTGTGGGGGGGGGGGGAGGTTAAACCCAAGCCATGTGCTTTTTCTCGCCATCGAAGACACATGTCCATGTGTGTAGCGAGAAGCCCAGATTCCGAAGTAGTGGAAATCTGTATGAATGATAAGCCAGAAGGCTTGAAAAAAGAGCGTATGAGATTTTTAAGGAAATCCATAAGCTATTGTTACAGATGACTTTGATCCTCGGTTTTGCTAAACGATGGTAGAGTTGCATTTTATAATATTTGTTATTAATAATTTTGTGTAAAGTATAATTATGATAATTTGTTATGTATAATTAATTTACATTTATTTCAGGGTAGTGAAATTGTGCTCAGAGAAAATTATTTAGCCTTTATATAAGGAGCATTATGTAGTTAATTAGCAGTCTCTGATCAATGCATTTATTAATTGCAGGGTCACATTTATTTGGTCACATCACATCTTGTTTTGTCATTGCTTGAATGCATCATTTGTTGATTTGTATGAAAGCCATACTACATCTCTTAGTGAACCTAGGAGTCTATCTCGACTCAGCCACTGAAGAGCGCCAGTGACAGCGCTGAGACTCGATCAGTGTAATGAAGATAGGTAAAATAGTACATTGGCCAGGAGTGTGGGAACGGTTGATAACCTTGTAAAACATTTTATTAATAGAGAACCGTCAGAAACTGTGTGAAACATTTTAGTAATCAGAACTGAGAATATCTCAGAAAACATTTTAGAAGCTGTGAACTGAAAAGAATTATGAACTTGTAAAACTTCATTGAGGGAAATCTAAATAGCTAAGGGAGGCTAACTTTTCTCTGATAGATATTACGATGCTTTAAATTGTGGATTTTGTAATTGATTGTTGTTTTATTTTCTTTTATTGTTTAGTTTTCTTTTATAAAAATATTTCATTAATTTTCACCCGTCTTGCTTCATTTCTTACTATCTTCATTTCGGGTAAAATTCATGAATTGTAGTCATTGTATCTGTCTAGTGTCCGTCTATTGTCCGTCTATACACGTGAGGATCCTATCCTCTGGGGCAAACGAACCACTGGAACGACTGACTTCAGTTGTTGTGTAATTCATATTGTCCATCTTTACGGGGTACCAACACCCAAAACACTGCAATATGTTTTATGCAGTTTAAATATCTCATTCTTTACATGACCAGTCAATTGTGAGGTTGGGCTATTCCCATATTCACAGTTTGCAGGCTAACTTATCCTGTAAAAGAATATTCATTAATGCACATTTAAATACTCACTCTGTAAATTGATAACTTGATATATATCTTTCTTTGGGTTATTGCTTTACGCACTGTGGAAAAAAATAAATTATTTCCTCCTGTCTTTATTTTCTAGTCAAACCTTTTTGACTGTCTATTGATAATATCATAGCTATATGGATGTTCCCCTGCACTGGAAAAATGGTTAAGCTGGAATGTTTATGCCATTCATGTATATTTATTTTAATTTATGCCATAATTATTAATTATGGACATAATTAATTCACTTCCTCCAGTCCTTGCCACATAGTCTGTTATTCATCAATGCAAAAATGTTTATTGCTGTCTGGTGGGTTTTCCTGAATTACTGCTAAGTGCCGAAATTAAATACTGTGCATTTCCTTCAATTGTAGAATTTTTCTTTTGACAAACAAAAGTGGAAGTGGGGTTGGGAGAGTCTCTTGCAAGTCAGAAAGTTAAAAATAATGCTGCCACTAATGATAGGACTGCAGGAAATCTATTATAAATTGGTGAAGGACTTCGTAATAAAACAGAAGGAATAAGAATATAAAAATATACTACAATTGTTAGAAGTGTAATAAATAAAACCTTTATGTGTATAATATTTTCCTCTTTCTTTTGGCTTGTGTTAAAAGATTCTGTATAATTCATTTGTTTAAAATGATAGCTATTCTTGCGCAATAACGAGCATTCATGGTGAATTAAATACAAACGACTTGATCCTTGGGCTCATGAAAGATTGGGAGATGAAATACAATCAGGCGAACACTAAAAATAATTTTAAAAAAATAATTTGGGTAAGGGAAATAACCGAGTGGCTGGTGGACTTCCACAATTCACTACTCGGCGTTTCTCTACATTGGTCTCCACAAATCGATCCCAGTAGAACACTGTTCAAAACACACACACACACACACACACACACACACACACACACACACACACACACACACACACACACACACACACACACACACACACACGTCACTCACGCACATATACACACGTACACACACACACACGTCACTCACGCACATATACACACGTACACATACACACACGTACATATATACACACGTACGCATACACACACGTACACTCACGCACATACACATATACACACACGTACACTCTGGCACATACACATATACACACGTACACATACACACACGCGTACATTCACACACATACACACATGTACACATATACACACATACGTACATACACTTGCACACACACGCATACACTCGTACTCACATGCACGCGTGCACACACAGATATAACATTAAAGTCCATAAAATTACGCTTACACATACATAAATACTTATCCACAAGTACACAGTCAAACGCATATATACTGATACATAATTATATGTACTTATATGCATGTGAGTGCACACTCATAGACACACATACCTATGAATGTATGTTTGTGCATAGGAACTTAATCTAGAAATACGTGACCCACCCCGGGTTACTGATAGGTCATGACGACTTTCAAAAGTTGGAACGAAACTGTACTGCTCGAATGACGTCACAGTCACACAAATAATAAGACACTCAAACAATGCTTCCAAATATATATCCACAAATGCACAATCAAATACACAATCAAACGCACAATCAAACGCATACATATTAACACACAAAATACTTATGTATAGATTTATATGCATATAGATGCACGTTTACACACACACATGTGAATGTGTGAAAGGGTGTATGAATGTAATGTAGAAATACAAAACTGAACCGGATTAAAGTTGAATGAACTTACACTGCTGTTTCAATTACGACAAATCCACCCTGTTCTATTTCTAGAGGGAAAAAGTGAATGTTTTCAAACTAGGTCATCTGTAACTTGTATTTCAAGAACCCTCACGTGTCCATAAAACAAGTCACCACAGACAACAACCGAAGCAAACAACGGACACGTGAAATAACGCTTAAAAACAAGTACGTGAGTTTTGACGTTGTAAATAATTAATTTAATGTGGTGTATACTATAGAATATACTCGGAAATGCGTTTGACCTTTCTTACAAAGGAAATAACTACTACCTTAACACATGTATCTTCAGTCGCTGTAATTGCTTGGAACACATCTGCCTTTCATTAAGACATTTACGCGAGGTCCAGCTATTCATTCTATAATTTAGTGACGTTTGTGGCTGACACCCATCTATGTTGCATATCTTTCATTGCTTTGTTGTGGTCACATGATGCTGGTAAGCGTTTTTGACACACGCCGACGTCACAGGGCTATTTTGGGAATTCGCTTGCAAATTAGCGAATCTCTACAAATATGAACAGGAGTGACTTTTTACGATCCGTAAACAGGCTGAAATCCGAATATAATCTACTAACCAGTGTTGTCTTTCTATCCCTTAGCCTTACCGACCGTTGGGACACCACTGATGACCTGACAACCAGCTTCCTCCATTCCATTCTGTTCTCTGATAATTAATCTTACTCTATCGCTCAGCTTCAATCCTGTCCACTGAGATGTTATCCTCCATCTTTTCCTCTGTCTTCCTCTCCTTTCCCCTCCTTGCACATTACATTGCATGATTGTCTTGGCAAGCCCTGTTGATCGTGTGACATGCCCGCACCATCTCATTTTGCATTTTTTCACAATGGCCAATAGCTCTTCATAGGACCCAATGGCTTGTATAATTATGTTTCTCACTTCGTCATTCGTGACAAGATTTCTATAATGAAATGCCAAGAATCTTCGAAAGCATCTCATTTCAATAGCGTGTATACTCCTTTCGAGATCTGCTGTGAGGGTCCATGACTCACATGCATATAAAAACATAGAACCAAAGGAGCGCATCAGTCAGATCTTTGAGCTGTATTTCCAAACTGTCTTCAGCCTTGCCATTGCTGTTATTGTCGTCACAATCCAGGACAATATTTCAGGTTTTGATCTCCTAAATACTTAAATTTATTAACTGTTTTCAGTTTCTGATCACCAATCATGAAGTCAGTGTCGATGCCACTGGTGTTGTTGGTCAATTTGGTCTTCTCTGCACTGATTTCCTTACCAAAAGCAGTAGCTGTCCTGTCCAGTTTGGCTACCAAATGAGCTAGCTCCTCCTCATTTCCTGCTATCCATGCCATCAGCAAAGCGTAAGTTCGTTATTGTTCTGCCTCCAATACTGACAGTTCTTTCACGGTCTTCCAGAGCATCTGTCATGATTCTTCAAAGAAGAAGTTGGAAGAGAGTAGGTGAAAGCAAGCAGCCTTGTCGGGCTCCCACTGTTGTCCTTTTTGGTCATTGAAGCAGACTGTGCTGGTGGCCTTGCTGTAAAGGCTTTCTATGATTTTGATCAGGTTGGCATTTATGTTGTACATCTTGGTGGACCAAAGTGCTGCATGCCACACCCTGTCAAACGCCTTCTTAAAATCTACAAATACATGATAGAGGTTTTATTGGTGCTGGAGATACTTCTCACATAGCAATCCCAGGTTAAATATCTGTTTAGTTGTGCTTCGCCATTGTCTGAAGCCTGCCTGATCTTCTGCTATGAATTCATCTGCCTGCAGCTTCAGTCTATTTAACATGATCTTTAGCATGACTTTGCTTGGGTGGCATATAAGACTGATCGTACAATAGGTGTGACAGTCCTGCAAATCTTTGTCGGGATAGGTATTATGAGTGACTGAGTCCATGGTGTTGGCCATTCCCCTGTCTGCCAGATCATATTGATGATTGTTAGTAGGGCGCTTATTATGGCTTCTTCTTGGACATGTTCTGCAGGGATGTTGTGGTTAGCCTTTCTGAATTATTGTTTACTGTTAACGGTTTATGGATAGCCTTTATGAATTATTGTTTGTTGTTAACAGTTAATAGTTAGTCTTTCTGAGTTACTGTTTACTGTTAACGGTCTATAGTTAGCCTTTCTTAGTTACTGTTTATTGTTAACGGTTTATAATTAGCCTTTCTGAGTTACTGCTTTTTGTTAACGGTTTATAGTAAGCCGTTCTGAGTTACTGTGTATAGCTAACGGTTTATAGTTAGCCTTTCTGAGTTACTGTTTATTAACGGTTTATAGTAGTTAGCCTTTCTGAATTATTGTTTACTGTTTACGGTTTATAGTTAGCCTTCTGAGTTACTGTTTATTAACGGTTTATAGTGGTTAGCCTTTCTGAGTTACTGCTTTTTGTTAACGGCTTAGAGTTAGCCTTTCTGAGTTACTGTGTATAGCTAACGGTTTATAGTTAGCCGTTCTGAGTTACTGTGTATAGCTAACGGTTTATAGTTAGCCGTTCTGAGTTACTGTGTATAGCTAACGGTTTATAGTTACTTTCTGAGTTACTGCTTTTTGTTACGGTTTATAGTTAGCCGTTCTGAATTACTGTATATAGCTAACGGTTTATAGTTACCTTTCTGAGATACTATTTATTGTTAACGGTTCGAATCCAATAATTCTCTAGGTGGTACAAAAGCCACATTATGGCAGGAATAGTTCAAGAAAAAATATTACTACACACTACACAGCATGTTGGTACTAGACAAAGACTTCAAAATGTTACACAGTAGCGAGTGATATTAGGATGTTACATAATCTATATGAGGTCCATATAGAACTTCACAAGTTTTACTTCGTGAGTGTTTAGTGTTAAGTGTTTATTGAGTGAGGCGGTAGTCCATCAACTGAGTGCAATGCTTTTAACCCTGTTACCAACTGAATTGAATGCTTTTAGCCCTGCCCCTGAATGCAATGCTTTTAACCCTGTTACCAATTGAATACCCCGCTTTAACCCTCTCATCCAGTTGTCGAACAACAAACTCTTTTAAACTTGTAACCCTATCAGCCACTTTACTTCTGTTACAAAAGAATGCTAAATTTAACCTTGGTCGCACTTGAATGCTGCGTATTTAACACCCTCACACCTAAATGCAGTGATGACCTGAATTTCTTTCGTCAGTGATTTAATGTCAACCTGTATATGGTTTAATGTACTGCAATTTTCAGTTCGAAATTCTTTATTGGACAGGACAAGACCAAATTTACATTTGTACCATGTCTTTTTTTTCTGATGGCATGTAAAGGTGTACGGTTGTGTTCAACTTTGTGTTTCTAGTTGGCATGTAAAGGTGTACGGTTGTGTTCAACTTTGTGTTTCTAGTTGGCATGTAAAGGTGTACGGTTGTGTTCAACTTTGTGTTTCTAGTTGGCATGTAAAGGTGTACGGTTGTGTTCAACTTTGTGTTTCTAGTTGGCATGTAAAGGTGTACGGTTGTGTTCAACTTTGTGTTTCTAGTTGGCATGTAAAGGTGTACGGTTGTGTTCAACTTTGTGTTTCTAGTTGGCATGTAAAGGTGTACGGTTGTGTTCAACTTTGTGTTTCTAGTTGGCATGTAAAGGTGTACGGTTGTGTTCAACTTTGTGTTTCTAGTTGGCATATAAATGTGTAATGTTGTGTCCCACTCTGTGTTTCTAGTTGAGGTCATATTATTTGCACTCCTGGGATAGTGTTTAAAATATTTCCTTATTGTTATTTGCGTTGCGAATCAAATATCTTTTGTGTCGTGTTTAGTCGACGCAATTTAGGTATTGTAGATAGATAGATAGATAGATAGATAGATAGATAGATAGATAGATAGATTGCAACCTCTCATCTTGGCAATAAACATAATTCCCACTGAATAGAGAAACAGAAGTACGACTTAATAAAACAATTAATCTTGAAGTGGAGCATTTCACACTGGAAATAGAGAAAATGCATGACTAGTGGAATGACAACAAACTAACAAAAAGTACATAATATTAACAACAAAAATCAAGTCCTCAACTAGGGTGCTTTTGATTACAGCCTTATAGCATTGCCCCAGTTTTCTTATCGCTTGCGTGACTTCTTTACGCCAAGACACAAAGCCCGTTAAAGTTTTTGTTATAAATAGAGCTCGCAGTTTAGTCGGTTAGGTCAGTGGTCCCCAACCTTTTCATCGCCGCGGACCGGTCAACGCTTGATAATTTTGCCGCGGACCGGTCAACGCTTGATAATTTTACCGCGGCCCGATGATGTGGGGGACGTTGATTGTTTATATTTTAGATTGTTTTGATTTAATAATTTTAATTTAATTGTATTTAAACGTGCCTTCAAATTAAAATACAGTTACACCAAAAAATGAATATAAGTGATTTAACATTTTAACTCACTAGAACGCTAATTCAGAGAGAACCCTGAGCTTGTTTCTTTGCAACGAGAGGGTTCCATCTGGGGGTAATAGGAGACAATTACACCCGAAGTGAGTTGCTTATGTCCATCCGTTGTTTTGTTTTGGTTGCTGTCACTGCAGAAAACCCCGCTTCACACAAATAGGATTCGGAAATGGCAGTACGGATTTAAGTGCTGTGGTGGCCGTTGTTGTATTGGCAGGTGAGTGGGTTTACAGACCCCAGGATAATACCACATCGTCTGTACTTAGTGTGTATGTGCGCCCAGGATGTTCATTCCCCACCCTGTAATGTTCACCAGTGGTGTTGTTGCTGTCGTTGGCACTGTTGTTGTTGATGTCCCCGGTAGCCGTTGGACTGTATGTAGATGGGTGTTGGCGGCAAGCATTAGTTGAATTAGATCCGCAATGGGGTGGTTATAATATCCCCACTGCATGTGATGTTGCTCCCTGTGCTGCCACCGTTGTTGTTGTGGATTCTGTTGTTGTGGCTGTAGTAGATGATACTGTTGTTGTCGTCTGATGTGTTGTGGTGGGTGCCTTCTTTTTGATTTGGGGCTCCGTTCTGTAGTGTTTCCTCGTGTGTCTGTTGTGGTTTTCTTTGTTGCAGTCCCTGGTGGTGACTCTGGCTGTGGATTGGGGGCAGTTGGTTTAGTCGTTGTTGTTGTTTCTTATGGTGTAGTTGGAGCGTTGTCGACTTCTGTTTCGGTCTTTGCGTCAGTTGTCTTCACTTCTTTTTCTGTTTGTATTTTTCTTTCTTGCGTCTTGATATGTGCCGTTTGTGTGCTGGAGATTTTTTGGAGTTTCTTCTTATTTTCGGTGGTAGTTGTTTTAATTTCTTTTTCTTTGCTGATAGAGCTTGTAGTCTGAGTTTCATTATTATCTGTTGTGGGTTTTTGGAGTTTGCGAGAATGCCTGGCTGATTTCTTGTTTTGCTGTTTGAGTTGAATTCACTTTGGCCGTAGGTGGAATTTTCCAGATGATGTTGGTGTTTATTCCACTTTCTCTTGTAGTGGCTTGTAGAGTTTGGGTGGAAACGTGGCTTTTTCCTTTGACTGTTTGAGTTGTGCCGTCTTCCTGTGTGGGTTTTCGCGTTGTTTTCTCCTTTTCCGTTTGTGAAGAGCGTGTTTTTGTTGTCGGCGTTATTTTCCAGAAGATGTCTGTCTGTGTTTCACAGTCTGTTGATGTAGTTTTTTTTTCGTGTTGCCTTGTCAGGTGCTTGTTTAAAATCTTATGGAGACCAATTGCGGTTAAGATGGCTTGTTGTCTAGTGTAAGTTCATCTTCTGTTTTTGTGTGGAAGAGGGTCAACAGAAAATTAGTGAACGCATTTTTTAGTTCAACGTTTTTAGTTTCTAGTGTGAAGGTGAAGGGGGTAACTTTTCGTATGCCCCCATTTTCGGTTGGTTTGCTGATTTCACAGCAGTATTTTGTCCAGTCTTCTCCTTTGTACTTCTTAATGTTTGCATCTCTTCAAGCCTCTTTTGCCGTATCTGTCTCAGCTGTGCTATGCGCTCGTTTGTGAAACAGAAAGGGCCGTCCGCATCTTCTGTGACTGACTCAGAATCGCGTAAAATGTCACTTGGTGGAGTGGGCAGTAGTGGCATTTTTGCCAGCCCTGAAAAGGGCTGAGTCTTAGTGCTGGTTTGTCTGGTGTGGCGCTTTGACATGACTCTCCTTCCGGCGGTCCAATGGATGGAGTGCGTTCGTCGGTGGTCCGAAGCGAAGTGTGTTGGTGTGGTTGGGAAGTAGCGCTCGAATTCTTTAAAAGCAAAGACAGATGATCGTGCACCAACTGGGAGAATGAATGCTCAGACTCAATCTCGTCCATGGAAAGTCGCACAAACCCGAAAGAAATACACCAGAGTAAAAATAAAATTGGGGGGGCCCTGTACCATTTGGTCCGCGGACCGGTACCATATGGTCCACGGACCGGTACCGGTCCGCGGACCGGGGGTTGGGGACCACTGGGTTAGGTCATCCACTTGCGTGACTTCTTTACGCCAAGACACAAAGCCCGTTAAAGTTTTTGTTATAAATAGAGCTCGCAGTTTAGTCGGTTAGGTCATCCACTTGCGTGACTTCTTTACGCCAAGACACAAAGCCCGTTAAAGTTTTTGTTATAAATAGAGCTCGCAGTTTAGTCGGTTAGGTCATCCACCTGCACAGTCACTGCCCTGGCTGAACAGGAAGAAGATTTTATTGAGGTCGAATTCTTGAGGTCGCGAAGACATGTAGCTGTTCTTATTTGTTAGGTGATCTTCCAGTGACAAAAGGTGACACGAACTGACGCTTGTGAAGATATGAAATCAAGAAATGCAATATTTATGACCATAGCATTACGTCATTTCACATAAACTTGTTTTGCGACTGTCGTTAGGCGTTCGTGATGAGTGGGTGCTTGGTAATTAAAGTTCTCAAATACCGTTGAAACGGAAACTGTTACGTGACAGTTTTCTGTCTACGGAAACACAAGCATATAGGCGCAAGATGAACTGGAAAAAAGCCACACCACCACCACCACCACCCCTTAAGCACAGCAACTATATCTTTGGCTCTGCTTCATGTCTAATGGTACTTCTTACACATTTTCAAGTGTTGTTATTTTATCGTGTCTCACGGTATGTTGTTTAAGCATAATCTTTGACAAATAGTAATTTTAATGTCTTCATCTTTATTAATTAACTAATTTCTTTGTTTTGTCCTCACACTAACAAGAGTTTTGTCTGCCTGCAAATTCAAATTGAAAGTCCAAAGCAATGACTGCTTCAATCGACTTTTTCGGGAAAATTAATTTTCTGTTTTACGGTGTTATTCTTTAGTTAGGACCTATGCATTTCCGTAAAATTAATATTATTTTCTTTCTTGCTATTCTTTAGTTAGGGCCTATGCATTTCCGTAAAATTAATTAATATTATTATTTTTGTACTTGCTATAGTTTACTTAGGGCCTAAGTCTTTCCGTAAAATTAATATTTTTAAAAATTTGTCTTTGCCTTTTGTTCATTCATTTCAAATATTTATTTATTTTCTTTCAGCCAATATTCGCATACGGTTAAAATTATCAGCCAATTAATTCAATATTTATTATTAATATTATACTTTGGTAGGGGTTGTGGTGGGGATGGGATTTTGTTAATAACTTATCATAAACGTAGAGATGGTTGGTTACAAGAGATACGTGATAGGTTCGACTTGACATTATTTTTATAATACAAGTTTTCAGCGTGCTAAAAGGTTTCATTTTTCAGAATGATGTTTTTAAAGAAATGTTTCTGTGCTTAGTATTAGGAATGTGAATGTTGATAAAGATGTGTGTGTGTGTGTGTGTGTGAGTGTGTGTGTGTGTTTGTGTGTGTATGTGTGTGTATGTGTTTGTTTGTGTGTGTGTGTTTGTGTGTGTGTGTTTGTGTGTGTGTGTGTGTTTGTGTGTGTGTGTTTGTGTGTGTGTGTATGTGTTTGTTTGTGTGTGTGTTTGTGTGTGTGTGTTTGTGTGTGTGTTTGTGTGTGTGTGTGTATGTGTGTAGGGTTTCAAGTGTGTATCTAAGTAACAAAAATATGATTACGCAATGTGTCCTTATAGGAATTTGTTTGTGTAAGAGATAAGTGGTTTTGTGATTTGGCTAGATTTCTTTCTAGTGTTCATGTCTCGATTATACTAAGGGCTAGGCCACACTTTCCGTCCGGAAACGTTTGAATGGTCTTAGCAACATGCAAATCTTGGGTGTATTTAGGTATTTATGTGTGTATTTATTTATTTACGTTTAGCGTGTGTTGACGGACCGTCGCCATGTTGTGCCAATTAACGAACACGTTGGACGTCACGTGTGTTTTAATGCTTCTGGCAATTCTGGCTCTTGGCTGTTACTGGTTGACTACGACTGAAAACCTTCCTCCAGGGCCAGTTAGACTACCTGTGGTCAGTTTTACCTTTTTTTTTTTTTTAATGATTTTTCTTTCCTGTTTCAATCATTTGTTGTTTTCCAAACTATCAATAAGCGTTTTATACATGTGGTGCCTCCGTAATTAACAACCCTACATAATTAACTACCTACAGGTTGAACTATCTTACATAATTATTAACCCTATATAATTACTTACTGAATGAACTATACTACATAATTAACAACCCTATACAATTAATCACTCACTGAATAAACTATACTACATAATTAATAACCTTATATAATTAATTACTTACTGAATGAACTATGCTATATAATTAATAACTCTATATAATTAATTAATTACTGAATGAACTATACTACATAATTAACAACCCTATATAATTAATTACGTACTGAATGAACTCTGTTGCATAATTAATAACCCTATATAATTAATTACCGACTGAATGAACTATCTTAAATAATTAACAACCCTATATAATTAAGTATTTACTGAATGAATTATCTTAAATAATTAACAGCCCTATATAATTAAGTAACCTACTGGTTTAATACTGTAATTAACAGCACGCACACATTATGACTTAAAGTGCATAACTAAACTGTAAATTAAATGTACCCACCAAAGCACTGTATTTATTATATTGCCATACAGTACCAACTTAAAGCATTTATTTATTGCAGTAATGTGTTCATTAACATAACTTACTTTATAAAATTTATAAATTGCATCTGCCTATCACAGAAGTGTATTTATTAATAAACCATACCAATTATACTTTTAAAAATAAGTCGTAAAATCAAATTGTCTACACAATGTGCATTTACTGACATATCTATTCTAGGTCTTTATCAAATGAAACTGCAAATTACATGTGACTAGCACAGTTCTATATAAATTGTTTACTTTACAAATACTGCAAATTATATGTGACTAGCACAGTTCTATATAAATTGTTTACTTTACAAATACTGCAAATTACATGTGACTAGCACAGTTCTATATAAATTGTTTACTTTACAAATACTGCAAATTACATGTGACTAGCAGAGTTCTATATACATTGTTTACTTTACAAATATTGCAAATTATATGTGACTAGGACACTTCTATATAAATTGTTTACTTCACAAATACTACACATTACATGTGACTAGCACAGTTCTGTATAAATTGTTTACTTTACAAATTTCAATTAAACATTTAGTATTATATGTATTAACATACTGTACTTAGTATTTAGAAGATTAAGCTATAAATTGCATTTTGATTAACATAAAGCTGTGTATTTATAAACATATTTTATTACAGAAATATTCTGTAAAATTGCATATGTCTAGCCTAATACTGTGTTAATACATTTTCTCAGACTTTACAAAATTAAATCATAAAATGCATTTGTCTAACACAGTTTTGTTATACTAATACAATTTACAACATTATACTGTAATTGCACATTATTTGAACAGTGGTACACCAATTGTGACACCAACGCTACTAAGTTAATGGATATGATTATAATTGATTAATTTATTCAATCTTTATCTAAAACTAATTACAAGTGATGATAATCTTAATTTGTTTTACCACTCGTTTCTCTCACTTGGTGGATATGTGGGCGCCGTAAACGTTCTCTCTCTTCCACAACATTTAAAGACAAATATTTACTGTCACACAATATTCCACAGGTGGAAAACTTCTTACCAAAGGAGAAGACAAATCCGTCTTTAATCTATATTTAATGAGCCCCCTTCCACCCACTTCTCCAAAAATAAGTTATCAAAATGAAAGTAAGACGGTCAATAAATTTAACAATAAATTTATTAAATCAACAATCAAATATACATATGTCAAATACAATGAAATGGATTACTTGACCTAAATATTTCCACGAACCCACATTCAGATAATTTTACGTAAATTCATCAATTATCCAGAAAATATAATTCATCAATATGTCAATACAAATGACAGGACAGTATTATCACAGTACAGAAATGGAGTTCTTAGAGATAAAATATATTAATAGTTTTACATAACCTTGTTTAACTGCTGTCTCAGTAGTCCTTCCACGTACATTGCAACAAAGACACAAGTTATTGTCAGCAGTTATTACGTCAACAAAGACACAAGTTATTGTCAGCAGTTATTACGTCAACAAAGACACAAGTTATTGTCAGCAGTTATTACGTCAACAAAGACACATATTATTGTCAGCAGTTATTATGTTAGCTCCATGTGCCTCACTCACTGCTATTTAGAGTTAACCTGGGCGCTTCCTTTTGCCATGTCAACTCCTTCAAATTGAACAATAAATGTAGCGGTGTCAAACAACTTATCTACACTATAGAAATTGTTCAGGTAGTCAGCATATTTTGCCACTACACATCAGTAGACTGTAGTGTGTTCTTACACTTACCTGCCACTTCCCACCTTTACCAAGGTTAGTGGGTCATAGTGGTTTACAAACAGAAACCAGGAAGTTCAAATCAAACATGGAAATGAAAACAGAAAAGGCTACTTGTCCATCAAGCTAACGGCCACCTTTCAGGACTGGACTTCATCCTTGCCACTTTAAATTCAAAGTAATTAGACAGGAGATTTCTCTACAGCAGGTAAACTTTAGATATCAGCCGATTGGCTGATCTCATTCTCGTAAATCATAAGCATTGGATAAGAAAAACTACTCACTCAGTTGCATTACATCAGCAATTTCCAGCACATTCTCAATTAAGGTTGTTTACTTCTAAATCTGACACTTTCAAAATACCGTCATAAGGAGTGCCAAAGGTCGGGTTACTCTGACAATTTAACAATATTTATATAAAATAATTCAATTTAAAAATAGGGATAAGCAAATCTACTCCACTATTCTAATATAACTTGCCCACACTTTACATCATTAATCCTTAATTGCACTTTTCTAGCACAGTGCTATGCTAATATAACTTGCCCACACTTTACATCATTAGACCTTAATTGCACTTTTCTAGCACAGTGCTATGCTAATATAACTTGCCCACACTTTACATCATTATACTTTAATTGCACATTGCCATAGTTTCTTCATATCGCCAGCCGCAGCCAAATCATTTTATATAAACATTTTCTTAACGTAATTCTTTCTGAAACAGGTGGGAAGTATGCTGTCTTTCGTAACGTCAAGGGGTGACGTGATTCAGGTCATAGAGAAATTCCATCAGTTATATGGCCACGTCTTTATGTTGCAGCTTGGGATTGTCCGTTTTGTCGTTCTCAACTCGTACGAGGTGAATAGAAAACTGAAAGCTGTTAGAAATGTTCAAGTTGTTTTCAATGCATGCAAATGTTGCTACATCAAATAAAAGAGAGAAGTAATTCTTAAATTGTTTCAATGCAATGTATATTGCTACTTTTGTTTTTCAGAGCAATCTGTTAGTTACTTTCGCGAACCTAGAGAAAAAAACAAGTAACTTTTGCGAATTTTGGGTCACTTAGGAATACGGCTATTTGCTTTAAACAACAGGTAGAAACATTAGCGATTTTAGGTGCTCAATAAAAACGTTTTTGGATTTTGATAATCAGCTAGAAAACTCTCGAGATTTTAAGATGTAGATTATTGGCTTGACAAGTTAGTGATTGGGATTTTAGATATAAAGCAAAGTTATTTCTGGCTTAAAATAACATCAAAAACGCTAGTCATTAAAGAATATATTAGCTTAAAATAACATCAAAAACGCTAGTCATTACAGAATATATTAGCTTAAAATAACATCAAAAACGCTAGTCATTACAGAATATATTAGCTTAAAATAACATCAAAAACGCTAGTCATTACAGAATATATTAGCTTAAAATAACATCAAAAACGCTAGTCATTACAGAATATATTAGCTTAAAATAACATCAAAAACGCTAGTCATTACAGAATATATTAGCTTAAAATAACATCAAAAACGCTAGTCATTACAGAATATATTAGCTTAAAATAACATCAAAAACGCTAGTCATTACAGAATATATTAGCTTAAAATAACATCAAAAACGCTAGTCATTACAGAATATATTAGCTTAAAATAACATCAAAAACGCTAGTCATTACAGAATATATTAGCTTAAAATAACATCAAAAACGCTAGTCATTACAGAATATATTAGCTTAAAATAACATCAAAAACGCTAGTCATTACAGAATATATTAGCTTAAAATAACATCTGGAAACCTTAGCGATTTTACTTACCTAGCTTATAGGTTATTGGCTTAATATGATAGAAACGTTATTTACTTCCATAACAATTACAAATATTAGCGATTAGTGTGTATAGCAAATCGATGTTTACTGAATATAACGATTAGAAATGTTAGGGGGGTTGGGTGCATTGGGTTATTGACTTAAAATAAACAAAGAGAAACGCTAGAGAGTTGGTTGCATAGGAAGGTTTAGATTATAAGAAATAAAACGCTGGAGAGTTGGTTGCATAGAAAGGTTTAGGCTATAAGAAATAAAACGCTGGAGAGTTGGTTGCATAGAAAGGTTTTGGCTATAAGAAATAAAACGCGGGAGATTTGTTCATAGAAAAAACGTGTATTGGCTAAAAATAAACAAATGGGTACGCTAGACTTTTGGGCGCAAGGCAACTAACAGAACCGTTAATTAGCTTGAGCATAAGGTATACATACTAACTGAAAATAAACTGTTAGAATGTTAATAGTTTGGGAGTATTTGTTTGCTACTAGTTCTAATCAATTAGTGGCAACGTTTGTTACTTACAGTGCACGTGGAGCAGATTATTGACTTGAAACACTTGAAACGTTAATAGTGTTTTAATGACATATTATTGACTTGAAACACTTGAAACGTTAATAGTGTTTTAATGACATATTATTGACTTGAAACACTTGAAACGTTAATAGTGTTTTAATGACATATTATTGACTTGAAACACTTGAAACGTTAATAGTGCTTTAATTACATATCAAATCAGTTACTTTTTATTCAACAGCTAGAAATGTCGTGAATTTTGGTTGCACACATAAAATATTTTATTAGCTTACTGCATTAAAAACATTAATGCTTAAAAAGTATTGTATCATGCAAAAGCAACCAGAAAAGAGTATTAATAGCGCATATAAAAGATTTTTAGTTTAAAACAACAAAGAAAAACGTTAGTGAATTTGGGCCTATAGTTTATTCAGTGATCAGTGCTTTACGACAACAACTACAACGTTGGAATGGTTGTGCCTCTAAATTATAAAACCACTTAAAATTGTTTATGATATCGTGTATGTGGTGAAATCATCTTCAAACAGCAGACGGAAATGTAGGTAATTGTGTCATATAAAATAGTTTACTGGTTTGAAACGTAGTGCTAATGTATATATTGCATGTATCATTGGTTTGAAACACAGCGATTGGATGTTTATCACATTATTGGCTTAACATAACAGAATCTTTAAGATAAACAGATTTTCATGTACCATTGGTTTGAAAGGCATTTTAGACTCATAAATAATTTTTATTCGCACGACCGCTTTTCCTATTGGACCTGTAAGATATCAGTCTACAAATGTCAGAGACGGATGTGGATATTAGATATATTTTGGGTTCAGAACAAACTCTAAAAGCGATATGACGTCTATACATAATAGAATTTTTTGGTCTCAGAAGAAATTCTCGAAGCAATGAAACATTTTTGCATATTATATCATTTTCAGCTCAGAACAAATTCTCGAAGCGTTTGTGACGGTTTTTTTTTTTAACATATATGATTTTTTTTTTGGGACTCGGAACAAGTTTTAGATGCTTTTTATGAGATCAGTGCATATTTTGTGACAGCTGCATATTAAGTTTGTATTTGTCTCTAGACAAAGTCTAAGAGATGTAGAGTGGTTTGATGATGCTTAGTAGATCCTTTTGCCGTTCAAAACATATTGATAGAAGCGTTCATAACTTGTCCACAAATATAGTATCCTTGTCTGCTTAGAACAAATTCTCGATGCGTTTGTGACGTTTTTACATATGTAGTGTTTCTTTTCTGTTTAGAACAAATTCTCGATGCGTTTGTGACGTTTTTACATATGTAGTGTTTCTTTTCTGTTCAGAACAAATTCTCGATGCGTTTGTGACGTGCGCATTTCGGCTCTAAATAAATCCCCAAAACTTTAGTGTTGTCAGTGATTATTAAATCCGTTTTCGGCTCTAAATAAATCCCAAAAACTTTAGTGTTGTCAGTGATTATTAAATCCGTTTTCGGCTCTAAAACAATCCCAAAGTTTTAGTGTTGCCTGTGATTATTAAATCCTTTTTCGGTTCCGAGCAAATTTTAGAATGGTTTGTGATGTTTGTACGTATTGGATTCGTATTCGACCCAAAACGAATTGTAGAATTTTTTTAGACGTCTGTGCCTATTAGATCCATTTTCCACTCTGAACAAATTCTAGAAGAGTTGGTGACGTTAATGTATGCTACTCACCTTTTAGCTAAACAAATTCTAGAAACATTTATGATTTGAAGGATGGTATGCATGTACTGAGACGCAATGGTCCAAGTCCTGGTTACGTCTCTCATGTCCAAAAAAACAAATAATGTTTTGCTTTTATGAAACACGTGCATGGATGTTAATGGATTAGAACAGAACCCAGAAACGACGAGCTAATTAGAATAGAAATGTCTTGAATTAGTTTCAAAATGGCTGTTGGCTTTGTTGTAGTTTATCCCCGAAATAAGGTCCTGTTCACCAGCTCGTCTATTGATACATTACATAAATGAGGTTTTGCTCACCAGCTCGTCTATTGATACATTACATAAATGAGGTTTTGCTCACCAACTCGTCTATTGATACATTACATAAATAAGGTTTTGCTCACCAGCTCGTCTATTGATACATTACATAAATGAGGTTCTGTTCACCAGCTCGGTCTATTGATACATTACATAAATGAGGTTTTGCTCACCAGCATACCATATTAGTACATGCCAAAAGTGAAGTTCTATTCACCAGATAACCATAGCAAGTTCTTTTTAAGTGTTTACTGATTGTTCTGACTTCAAGATAGGCATGGGCACATTGCTCCCTAGTGAAGAAAAGAGAGAGAGAGAAATATTTGGTTATTCGAACTGGCGGCCGTATTTCATTTCGTGCGATGAGAGTATGCACACTATTTGATGTATGTGTGTGTGTGTGTGTGTGTGTGTGGGGGTATTTCATTTCGTGTGGTGAGAGTATGCACACCATTTGGTGTATGTGTGTGGGTGGGGGTATTGAGAACTGATTGTATCCCCTGACTCGTAGCGCGCCACAAAGTTCATTGACATCCGGTCATGAAGAAACCATCACCTTCACAAATAATAACTCATCCGTCATTCATTGTCTTTGTGCGCGCTTTGTGTTTCCTGTTCTCGGCTCGTTTGTTGTTACACTGTAACAAATGAATAAATTGTGACCTGCTGTCTTTGTGCCAGGCTATTCAAGAGGCATTTCTTCGCAAAGGGGACATTTTTTCTGGCCGTCCTACTGACATGTACATACTAAAACATGTGAACGAAATTATTGGACCTGGTGAGAAATTGTTTTGAACTCCTTTGTTCGATGTATTATTTCGCAAACAACAAGAAAAATGTCCTTAACATATTTTTTATGTTGAAACTAAATCTATTTGTGTCTGTTGCATTTAGGTTTCCTTGGTTCAATCATTTTATTTTTCTGTGACAGAATTATTGTTTTCAAACTTTAAAATATTTTCCCTATTATAAAGCTGTTATATATTTTCTTCGTGCAGAGATCCTCGTTTGACAGTTTACTTAAAGGAAATTAAATGGACAATTTTAACTTTATCCGAGTTATATTACTGAAAAATCACATCATTTAAATGTTTTAATGTAGAGGGCATACATGTGAAATCTATAAATACAAACTAAGTTTTACATCTTCAAGTAAAGGAAAGTTCACTCCGTGACAAGAACATTAATGCGCTTGTCCAGTTCATAAATGGTAAACATTTGCAAAGAGAAATACTCTGTCGGATATAGATAAGGAAATTTTGTTCAGTTTTATTATTCAGTTTGATTTTGATACGGTGGGTAATGTGTAATAATTATGCGATAAGAAAAATATCTAGGCTAGTAATAACAATCATATATATATATATATATATATATAAATGTTCTAATGAAGTTATTAAAAACGACGATTTTTGTACTAAAGAAAACAAAACTGCAGAAATTTGATACCACGTTTCGAAATAAGGAAATAACCAACTTTTGTTACCTCTGTATGTAAGTTGATCCAAAACTATAAACAGTAAGTGGTAGACATATATGTGCAAAGGACATTCTAAAAGGAATACAAAGACAGCAAGGACTGTCTACAATAAATGCAGGAGATGTAAAAGGCAGTTTAAATAAATGGAGATGTGTAAAAGGCAGTCTAAAATAAATGGAGGAAATGCGCAAAAGAAATGCAGTTGTGTAAACTGTAAAAGTACAATTTAATGGGCATGAGGAGATGTATAAAGACATTATACCAGGAATGCAGAGATGTATAAAGACATTATACAAGGAATGCAGAGATGTATAAAGACATTACACAAGGAATGCAGAGATGTATAAAGACATTACACAAGGAATGCAGAGATGTATAAAGACATTATACAAGGAATGCAGAGATGTATAAAGACATTACACAAGGAATGCAGAGATGTATAAAGACATTATACAAGGAATGCAGAGATGTATAAAGACATTATACAAGGAATGCAGAGATGTATAAAGACATTACACAAGGAATGCAGAGATGTACGTAACGGACATGCTGAAAGGGATTCAGAGATGGCAAGTAGGCGTACGGCCTAAAACAAATTCAGATGTGTAAAAGACAGCCATACCTGCACACGTGTGAAGGACAATTTAAAGGAATTCAGGAGATGTGTAGATGACAATCTAAAGGAAACAAGAGATGTTTAAAGGACAGTCTAAACGGAATGCAAGTGGTGTGTAAAGGACAATCTAACACAATGCAAGAGGTGTGTAAAAGACAATCTAAACGGAATGCAAGTTGTGTGTAAAGGACAATCTGGAATGCAAGTGGTGTGTAAATGACAATCTAAACGGAATGCAAGTTGTGTGTAAAGGACAATCTGGAATGCAAGTGGTGTGTAAATGACAATCTAAACGGAATGCAAGTTGTGTGTAAAGGACAATCTGAACGGAATGCAAGTTGTGTGTAAAGGACAATCTAACAAAATGCAAGAGGTGGGTAAAAGACAATCTAACAAAATGCAAGAGGTGTGTAAAAGACAATCTAAACGGAATGCAAGTTGTGTGTAAAAGACAATTTAAGCGGAATGCAAGTGGTACCTAATAGGCAATCTAAACGGAATGCTGGGCAGGAGCTAAGAAAATATGTTCGTGACAATCGTCACGTGATATGTCGGTGATAGAACTATTAGACTTGAGGCCCAGTAATCTATTGCAATACATGATTCTTAAGCCTAAGTACGTTTTGTTGGCAATGATGTCTGTCATTCAGCCGCCACATAAAGATAATATATTTAGTGTTGAACAGGAATTCTTTTTAACGAGGGTCCAACTTTGAAAGCTGCACGACGGGTGGCTCACAAGGCGATGCGAGACTTCGGGATGGGCAAGAAAACCCTGGAGGAACGGGTGCGCGAGGAGGCACGTGCAGTCATGGACGTTTTAGATAAATGTCAAGGTCAGGAGATATGCATGATGCCACTTCTGGCCAAGTCGACCACTAATATCATCTGCAGCATCACCTTTGGTGCCAGGTAGTGTAGAGGAAAATGCCAATGATGTAAAGAATGCATCAACCCGAGCCGACATTTCGCAAACCCTGTGATATTTTGTCACGCGCTTACCTGCACACACATTTCGCAAACCCTGTAATATTGTCACGCGCTTATGTGCACTCATATTTCGCAAACCCTGTAATATTGTCACGCGCGTACATACACACACATTTCGCAAACCCTGTAATATTGTCACGCGCGTACATACACACACATTTCGCAAACCCTGTAATATTGTCACGCGCGTACATACACACACATTTCGCAAACCCTGTATTATATTGTCACGCGCGTACCTGCACACACATTTTGCAAACCCTGTGATATTATCTCGCGCTTGCTGTTATCTGCAAAAACAGATAGATTTTCCAGAACAACTATGTTAAGTACATTTTTCAAGCAGCCAAGAATCAAAAAACCCACAGGTTACGATATTTCATGCACAATTTAGATCTCAGTCATAGATAAAGACCACAATCATTATTCACAATTTAGATCTCAAACAACAGAGTGCCACTAGATAAAGACCACAATCATTATTCACAATTTAGATCTCAAACAACAGAGTGCCACTAGATAAAGACCACAATCATTATTCACAATTTAGATCTCAAACAACAGAGTGCCACTAGATAAAGACCACAATCATTATTCACAATTTAGATCCCGAACAACCCAAAGCCATAGTCATAATTACATTTAGCATACTAGTACAGTATAGGCATAAGTACACTTTAGCATAGTAGTACAGTCATAAGTACACTTTAGCATACTAGTACAGTTATAAGTACACTTTAGCATACTAGTACAGTCATAAGTACACTTTAGCAAACTAGTACGGTCATAATTACACTTTAGCATACTAGTACAGTCATAAGTACACTTTAGCATACTAGTACAGTCATCGCATTTTATAAAACACAGCTGCAGTCTCACATAAGCTATAATGCACTTTATTTTGATTGCACAGTCTTCAATCTTCGCTATTAATAAAGCAGTCACAGTATGAACTATAACACACTGTATCTTAATTGCGCTATTTCGCTTTCCAGGTAAATCAAGTCTCCAGTACATAACTATATGTTTTACTTTATGGCACAATTTTCGCTCTCAAGCAAAGACATACTAATTATTCCCCATATTTGCACAATTTTCGCTCTCAAGCAAAGACATACTAATTATTCCCCATATTTTCACAATCTTCGCTCTCAAGCAAAGACATACTAATTATTCCCCATATTTTCACAATCTTCGCTCTCAAGCAAAGACATACTAATTATTCCCCATATTTTCACAATTTTCGCTCTCAAGCAAAGACATACTAATTATTCCCCATATTTTCACAATCTTCGCTCTCAAGCAAAGACATACTAATTATTCCCCATATTTTCACAATCTTCGCTCTCAAGCAAAGACATAATAATTATTCCCCATATTTGCACAATTTTCGCTCTCAAGCAAAGACATACTAATTATTCCCCATATTTGCACAATTTTCGATCTTTGATAACGCAGAACCACCGCATAAAAATACCATACTTACAAACACAAGACACAAGACACTCACAAACATTAAATGTTTATTATACCTAATCTATATCTGCTGAAAGTGCATTATTTAAAAACTGAAATTACTTAAATTATTTATATCTTAGGAAATGAATTCAGTACTTAAAGGTTTAAATCTATTTTGGTTTTTCTTCCATTCAGTTAGAAGGAATCTCATATGGTTATCTTGTTTGTTCAGATTTGAATATGGTGACCCAACGTTTATCAAGTTGACGTCAGCTATGGACGAAGCAATGAAGCAAAACACTTTCTTTGTACCAATCAATTTTTTCCCTTTCCTTCGCTTTTTCTTGATTCCAGGAAAGGTAAGTTCCGGCTTAGCAGTCATCGCTCACCCATCCCCTCTTTTCTTGAATTGTGTATGCCTGGCCTTCGTGTTTTTAGTGTTAATTTTAATTTTAAAAATAAAACATGTTCAAAATATCAAACATGATTATTTTAAATTAATAAAAGAACAATTAAGAACAAATGTTCAGACTTAAGTACCTACTCTTAATTTTTGTGTGTGACGGCGAGCTGTAGTTCTTACCTCAGGTTACGCCCCTTTGTTATTGCTTAAAGTATGTAAATACTTAGATGTGTTTTTATTTCTATTTAATCTACCTACTCCATTGATCTTTATCTTTCTGTCTTTCTTTTATCTTATTCTTTTCCCCTGCTTCCTTTCTTTTTCGTTTCTTCCCGTTTTATAATTATTTCAATTTTGTAATTACATTTTATTCTTTATAATTTAATTTAATTTCTTTTGTTTTGTTTTCGCTTCCTTCCAAAGAATACAAATTATTCTTGAATTTTCGTTATATTATTTTTAATTTATTATGTTTTGTGGGTGAAGAAGATACTTCGGAACGATTTTTAATTGCAGGTTGCATTTATCAATTTACCACACAAAAAATAAATCAGTTGATTTAATGCTTTTAATATTTTAATATTTTATTAAAAGCCTCTTTAATTTATGTTAAAACGTTCATTTCAATCTCTATGAGTAAACATTTGTGTGAATTATGTTTGATTTTTCTTCTTTTTTTCTGTATACATCTTGACTCTCTTTAATCCAAAATTTCAATCTCTGTGAGTAAACATTTGTGTGAATTATGTTTGATTTGTCTTCTTTTTTCTGTATACATCTTGACTCTCTTTAATCCAAAATTTCAATCTCTGTGAGTAAACATTTGTGTGAATTATGTTTGATTTGTCTTCTTTTTTTCTGTATACATCTTGACTCTCTTTAATCCATAATGATGCTTTTATAGCAAGACAGTTTAGTTCTTTTGGGATGTTTGGTTTCTTTAGATATTTCTTAATTTAATACGTCTCTTCCGGCGTATATCTGGACCTTTCTTTCATATATGTATTGTTGTTGTTCTTTGTTTTTCCTTACAATTGTATTGTTGTTGTTCTTTGTTTTTCCTTACAATTGTATTGTTGTTGTTCTTTGTTTTTCCTTACAATTTTCCTTTGTCATGCTGAGCTGAACATGGCATTTGCAGGAAGTGAACATTCATGTAAACTCTTCCATGAAGTTGGACAACTGTATTTTGGCACTCTTGAAAGGGCGCGAGGAAACCTTTAACCCCGGAGAGATCCGAGATTTTGTTGACCTGTATGTTAAATCCAGTCAGGAAAGCAAGGACAAACAGCTGTTAACACGTGAGTTAGGGGCAGTTACTCGTGAATGTGCTAACAAATACACAAGTGCAAGTTATAGAATTATAAATACCACCTGTAAAATATTTCAGAAATGTATTGGCATTTAAAAAATATATATTCATATATGGTATATATACACTTCACCCTTTTGTGCTTTGTTGTAGCGCTTTCTTTGTAGCACTTTTCGTTTTGTTTAATTTTATTGTAGCGGTGTTTTTGTGTCTGGTAAGTGTGGCATAAACCATTTTCAAATTTATTTATTTTAAAATGATGCTACGCTAATCAGACAAGTTTTAACGAAGTACATGTCACGTGACTGTCTTCCATTATACTATGTTTCCACCTAGAGAGTGACATCCGGACAGTACACGTCACGTCACTGTGTCTTCAGATGTAAACAATTATACCTAGAGACTGACATCTGACAATA
The DNA here is from genome assembly GCA_028829895.1 of Sinotaia quadrata. Lineage (NCBI taxonomy): Eukaryota > Metazoa > Mollusca > Gastropoda > Architaenioglossa > Viviparidae > Sinotaia > Sinotaia quadrata. The sequence continues at coordinate 6,201,687 of CM054183.1, forward strand.
TGTGTCACGTCACTATGTCTTCAGGTGTACTATGTTACACCTAGAGACTGACATCCGGACAGTATATGATCTGTTTTTCAATCGTCGCTCTTATAGAGTGAACATTGGGTTCTTTTGCTAATCTTTTATTTGTTTGGGAGATTTTGTGTTTAGTGTTTGCCTGATCTTTTATTTGTTTGGGAGATTGTGTGTTTAGTGTTTGATTGATCTTTTATTTGTTTATTTGTTTGGGAGATTATGTGTTTAGTGTTTGCCTGATCTTTTATTTGTTTATTTGTTTGGGAGATTGTGTGTTTAGTGTTTGCCTGATCTTTTATTTGTTTGGGAGATTGTGTTTAGTGTTTGCCTGATCTTTTATTTGTTTAGGAGATTATGTGTTTAGTGTTTGCCTGATCTTGCGCAGCAGTATGGAGTGTTTCTGTTGCTGGATTTTATCCCCCACTCCCTCTCTCAGCTCTTTGTGCGATGACTGACTTGTTTCATCGGCTTGTCGTAAATGTTGTCCTCAGAGGATCTTCTGACCTTAAGTTGTTTCATGTTGATTGTTCGGTCGCTTGTTGCCTGTTTACCGTGCTTGGTCGTAAATGTTGTCCACAGAGGATCTTCTGACCTTAAGTTGTTTCATGTTGATTGTTCGGTCGCTTGTTGCCTGTTTACCGTGCTTGGTCATATGCGCTAACATAGACTGCTTTTATCAGTACCTGAATGTTTACTGTATGTCTATTTGGCAATGTCTACTGTATGTCTATTTGGCAATGTCTACTGTATGTCTATTTGGCAATGTCTACTGTATGTCTATTTGGCAATGTCTACTGTATGTCTATTTGGCAATGTCTACTGTATGTCTATTTGACAATGTCTACTGTATGTCTATTTGGCAATGTCTACTGTATGTCTATTTGGCAAGACCTTTGACTCTCCTTCAACAATGCCTTTGATTTTCCTGAGGCTGTCTCTCACTTCCCGAGATTCACAGTGTCTAAGGGAGCTTAGGGTTTTATGCTCTGTGAACACGCACAAATAAATTATTTGTAGTTTATTATTTCTTGACAAATTATTCGTGTTTGTTTTTAGTAGAGTATAGATGCACCATGCAGATGCAGTCACCAAAAGAGAAGAAGTCAAAATATTGTGTGACTTCGAGATAAGAACAGATCGAGTGATTCCTGCACGAAGACATTGTAGAACTCAGTAAGTCCAACAGAACAGCAACAGAAAAATACAAAGACCTCAGAAATTCAGAGACAGTGGAATGTAAAAGCAGAAATTATACCTATAGTGATAGAAGCCTTAGGGAACATAACATCTGAATTGGAAGGCTTCTGAATAAACTCCCTGGAAATCACAGACTCGCTCCACTACTCAAAGCAGCGCTCCTAGGAAGTGCCCACAACCTCCGTAAAACCTTGGATCTCCCAAAATCTTGGTAAGATTCCGAGACCTTGAATCATGTCACAGGAAATGAGGGACAGAAATTATATTTTATTTCATTTTAAAAAAAACGCTAACAAAACTAGTTGAAGTAACCCGAGTTTTGTCATTTTTCATATGTAGCATGTAACTTCCAGTAACGGTCACCTAAGATCTCTTTAGTAGACAGACGTTTGTGACGCAGTGTGTGTTATTATATCATATTGAATATATATATTAGTTTGTGAAAGATATGTATATTAAACAAATGGGACAATTGCGCACTACTAGTCACATGTTGTTTACGAGACCAAAGGCCAGTGCGCATTAGAATTGACCACAGAAAGACGTTCCGCACGGACATCACTAAATATCCAAGGCAAAAATTGAGTCACACGGCATAGCTTCTGGAAAGTTCTGGAAATCTTCAGTGAAGCTATATAAGAGGCAAAAGGAAGACTTTATTCTCAATGTTGAAAACGTCGATTCGTCTGAAGCCAGTCTAATTTCACGTATGAATTATCTCATGTACAGAGATTTCATAAAGGAAAGCTGCAAAAATCTCTTTCCATCCGTTTTCCATCCGTCTGATGCCATATATTGAGTAACGAGGCAAAATTACTCAGTATAAATTTTGGCAAAGTGGAAAGTTCACTGTCAAGAAAAAACCGATGTATGCAACGCTGGTTGTGTGCAGTTAACGACACGAGGGACCAATTTGTTCTTCCCCCTGTCTGAGAGTTTGGTTTGACACGTCTATCCCGCAAATTGAGAAGGCTAGCACCGAGATAATCTTACAGATATCCGGATTTCTACACTCAATGTAATGCGACGACACATCCCACTGGACGACTTCATCCGATAATGCTAAACGTTGTTGGGGTGTCCGTTTTCACGACAACCAAGAAACAACGACAGTTATCGAGGCTGACAACAGTCAGCTAAATTTCAGATTTCCCCGCAGTGATAATCTGAAAGTGGTGCCTAGATTCTGCAGAATCTTCACCTGTAATGCGACGCCACAATTGCGTCCTGTCTTCACTTTGAAGTGCCGCTTATAAGTGACGTGTGAGATTACGTCATCTCCTTGGAACTCTGACATTAATAGTGAGTAATCATTAGCACGGCTAACGCGCACATACTTAACTCTAGGACTCTAAGAAAATGAACACTATTATATCGTTTGTGAAATACGAACTTTAATGTTAAAGTAATGCTTATTCTATATGTCAACTATTGTTAAAGCGGCCCCATTTGCCGCATAAGAATTGTGTAATTAATTTTTATTTTATATTTTGAATTTCATCATTTTCATCTCCCCTTATTTCCCACAGAGTGTATGACATTGGAAAGTTGAATGAATGATTAATCACTGTGCGAAAGAGTAGTGCCCCTTTTAAATCGGGAAATAAATAACCTGATTTAAACATCTTTCAACTCTCTTGTTATTCATAGTTTTTGAGAGGGACGAAAGAATTTGTACTAGTGTTTTGCACCGTTCGTCTGTTCGTCCATTTATTCACATTCATGATACTCACTCACAACACATACCGCCAATAAAACGTTCCTTGGCATGACATTAATAAACTGGGCCCCACCCAAACATCAATGGTGTATGTCATGTGTGTCTATGTAACAACTTGACGCGACGTAGTACTGGCATACGTCACACGGGCTTTTCTTGGAGGTGCACCGGAGCAGGCCAAAAATAGACTTCACCCCTTGCATCTCTAACTTCAGCTCGGGGTCGGCTTGTAACGAGCCTCCCAGTTTGTGACAAATCACAACCGACAGTCAAACAGAAGTCGTGGAAAGAGGCTGAATAATAATAATAATAATAATAATAATAATAATAATATTGTTATTATTATAAAACTGAACTTAGCAATGGCAGTATTAAATCTTTTCTGAGAGGGTGTATCATCGGTACAGGACTTTCGTCATGCAATAATACAAACTGAGCTGAAAAGTGTTTTTAGTGTGCAAAAGACTGTCAAAAGAGCGTCCCAGATTGCTGGATAATTTATAATATATATTGTCAACAAAATCCCCTATCCATCTTTGCGCAATCAAAGTTCCAACACACCATACATTTGAAATTTTACGTTTAGTGCAAACTTTAAATAATCTTGGCATTAAATCTTTAACTCACTGTGAAGTTATAATTTAGTCAGTAAAACAAACAGCAACATTGTTACCATCAATGTTTTGTGTTCTTTGTACAGCATGTTCTCATACTGGACTTTATTGCTATCAGTAATAAGCAAACACATTAAGGTATGTTCACACACTTGACTTTATTGCTATCAGTATTAAGCAAACACATTAAGGTATGTTCTCACACTTGACTTTATTGCTATCAGTATTAAGCAAACACCTTTAAGGCATACTCTTATACTGGACTTTATTGCTACCAGTATTAAATAAACACCTTTAAGGCATACTCTCATACTGGACTTTATTGCTACCAGTATTAAGCAAACACCTTTAAGGCATACTCTCATACTGGACTTTATTGCTACCAGTGTTAAGCAAACACCTTTAAGGCATGCTCTCATACTGGACTTTACTGCTACCAGCATGCAAGCACATTAGTGCCAGACAGTGGTTTTATGAAGTGAGTTGTGTTGCACAATATAACACTAACCCTTCCTTACATCACAACCCCAACCCCAAACCCCAACCCCAAACCTAAACAAAAATAATAGCCTTGCCATTGTCACATACACCAGAGTTGGTCGGCCAAACCTAAACAAAAATAATAGCCTGCCATTGTCACATACACCAGAGTTGGTCGGCCAAACCTAAACAAAAATAATAGCCTGCCATTGTCACATACACCAGAGTTGGTCGGCCAAACCTAAGTGGTCGTCGTTCATTCAGTAGAACGAGACATTAATGAAAGTGTTATGAGCACGTGACTACCCGATCAACAATGGAAGTAAGCTGTTCCAGCGTGCTGCCCAATCAGAAATTGAAAGCAGGGTAGCAATGTATGCATCGTGAAGTCAGCCAGAGGTTGAGGCTATCGAACAAAGAAGGGTAGAAATGTATGCATTGTGAAGTTAGCCAGAGGTTGAGGGTATGGAACAAAGCAGGGTAGCAATGTATGCATTGTGAAGTTAGCCAGATGTTGAGGCTATCCAACAAAGCAGCTTTGTAAGGCTTACCAGTTCAAACGTCTATCGTCTTTTAATTTATATTTTTGTTCTCTCCCCCCACCCCCCACCCGGCTGTTTCCAAATTTGAAGTGGATATGAATCAGGGGTAAACAAAATTATTATTATTTATGTTATTTTGTTTTTTCAGCTCAGAATATGGTGCGCACCATTCGGGATCTGTTATTCGCTGGACCTACTACAGCAGTAACTATCAATTGGTTGATTCTCTACATGGTGCAGTTCCCAAATGTTCAACTTCGTTGTCAGCAGGAGATTGACGAGGTAGATCTATTTTGTTTATAAATTTGTTTGATTGTGGTTTGTGTTTTTGCTTTGTGGCTTTATAGTTGTTTGTTATTTATGAGTATATAGGTTTGTGTAGTGCCACCACACCTAGTTAATGCTTATGATTAATATTAATTAATTAATTGTCCATAACTAATTACAAATGATGAGAATCTTAAATTATGTTCTTAATAATTCTCCAGTAGACATCACTCGTCTCTCTCACTTGGTGGATATGTGGGTGCTGTAAATGTTTTCTCTCTTCCACCACATTAAAGACAAACATTAGCCATCACACAATATGTCCACAAAACCACAATCAAATAATTTTAATACCTATACAGTCTTATATCCTAAAACACAATTCAACAGATCAGCATCAATACAAATCACAGGACATTTCTTATCAGAGAACAGAAATGGAGTTATTAGAGATAAGCATTAACTGTTTCTATGGAAACTTGTATAGCAAAGCTGTAACAGTCTTTTTGCATGCTTTTCATAATAAAGTCACAAGTTTATTGTTCACGTTATTACTGTCAATTCCAGTGTTTCCTTTCTCATGTTGTAGAACACTGACTAACCATTATTCTCGCGAGGCCATCTGGTGTTTCGCTGTATTAGCTCCCTCAAGCAGAACAACAATTGTAGCAATTTCCAGTAACTTTCTTGTACTAGAATTTGATTGATGTAGTCAGCATACTTTGCCACCAAACATCAATGGAGTGCAGTGTATTCCTTACACTTACACACTGCAGCAGATACTTCTTGCGTCTACCATAGTTTAAGTGTTTATAATCAGTAAACCAGGAGATTCAGGTAAAACAAGGAAAGGCTGCTTATTTACTGTAAAATATAATCAGGGAACACATGCTATGTTTTCAGTGTATTAGTCTTTCTCTTTCATTCATATCTCAACTTACATTTTCCTGCAACGGTATTTATTAGCCCGAAACATGCACACACATAATAAATACAGTATATCAATTTTATGAGTGCATTCACTAGAAACAATGGCAATGGTGTAGCATTCTATATACTAGCATACAAAAATGGGGAGAAATAATAGTCTACTCACTTAATACATCTCTATATAAAACACAAGTATAACATATTAATAGCAAAATGCACGAAATATTTTAAAATCCATTCTCTCTCAATCAGTCATGTAACTCACCATTAAGCTAACAACAACTTTTCATGACCGGACTTTTTGCCACTCCAAATTCAAGTGATTAGACAATAGATTTCTATATAGCAGGTAAACTTTTAATTTCAGCCCATTGGCTGGTCCCGTTCTTGCAAATCTTAAACATTGGATAATAAAACCACTCATCCACTTGGAATTGGCTTGGATTGCATCAGCAATTTCTAGCATATTCTCGAGTTGTTTACTCCAACTCTGACACTTACAAAATATACCACAATAAACAGTACCAAATATCGGTCACTTCCACTATTTAACGGTTTATATAACAATCAAGTCTAGAAATAGGAATACGCAAATTTACTCTACCACAGTTTGTTTTATTATGTGTAAGTGTATATGTGTGGTTCTTGTGTTTATTTTAGGAGTCTACTATTATCTGTGTATAAAGTTTGTTACTCTTACTGAAGACTGACCTGTCTTTCTGTAACATCTCTTCATCCACATGCCACACATCATTACCTTATACTTTCTGTCTATCCATTCTATCTCTTCTTTTTTGTTCATCTCACAACTTCAATTCAGTATTTATTTCTTTAACACTTGACTCTGAAATGCACACTTCTAATTATTTTATATGAGACTGGTTTCGTTCATAAATTTTCCTAAAATTATGAATTAAATTATGCCTTAAATTATGAATTCGGGGAATAAATAACTGTTGGTTTAACAAAGTTAACAACGGCAGCGGTTAGAATATTGCTCGGGAATAAACAGTTTTCTCCAAGTTGCTCTCAGAATAAATAACAATCACGTGATTATTCCATTCAGCCTCCCCAAGAGGAAATAACTCTCGAGGCAAAACCAGCAGCAGACACCGAGAAATTGAACGTGTGCACAAATGATATGATATTTTATTGATTGTATGATTGATTTATTTACATTTGTAATTAGGCATCTGTCCGCGCATTGAAACAGTGACGTAATTGATTAGGTTTTATTTTTTTATTTTCGGCCGTTTGCAGGCGGTAGGTCAAGATCGAATGGTGCAGGTCGAGGACAGGTCAAAGTTACCGTATGTTGAGGCCGTCATTTGTGAAATTCTACGACTATTGCCCCCTGGTCAGTCTTAAATCAGTAAATCTTTTGTACTCATAATTTTACGTAAAATTACTAGGATTATTGCTCATTACAAAAATGTGGCATTCTCTAAAGACTGACTGGTATAATTTGGAATTGAAGAAAGAACTGTATACAAACCTTAGTCTAATCGGTGAGAAAAAGACTTTATGCACATTTAGTCTTATGAGAAAAGGAAAGATTTTACACACATTTCGACTGGTCAGAAAAGGAAAGATTTTTTACATATTTAATGTCATCAGAGTGAAAATATTTTACACACATTTAGTCTCATCAAAAATGGAAAGATTTTTTCACACATATAATCTTACAAAAGGAAAGATTTTATATACACAGTTAGTTTTCTTAGAAAAAAGCATTTTCGCATATTTATGAGAAAAGAAAATATTGTTTTAGACATTTATTCGTATAAAAAAAGGAAATAATTTACACACATTTAGTGTTATCATGAAGGAAATATTTTACACACATTTAGTGTTATCATGAAGGAAAGATTTTACACACATTTAGTGTTATCATGAAGGAAAGATTTTACACACATTTAGTGTTATCATGAAGGAAAGATTTTACACACACATTAGTCTTATCAGAAAAATACTTTACACACATTAGTCTTACCAGAAAAAAGAAAACGTCTTCACATTAGACAGAAAGATTTTAAATACAATAAATCCTATTAGAGAGGGAAGGTTTTGTGTGCACACAAGACGTGTCAGAGAAGGAAAACCCATTTAATTTCCTCGAAGGATGCCATTCGTTAAGTTCTGTTTTATTCATACCTTAATATAATGCTTTGGTAATAATGTAGATTTCTACAGATGCTATCATGCTTTAATATAATGCTATGGTTATAATGTAGATTTCTACAGACGCTATCATGTTTTGACCATTGTGCTGTGTTGACATAATCTAGATTAACCCATGCTGTGCTAAAGTTATATATGTATGTCATTAAGAATGATCCTGTTGTTCTATAGTATAATAAGCTCGACATTATACAAGTATAAAGTCATGCTGTTAATGAATAATAAAATTACAGTGTATATCTATTTTGTAGTATACATTTATATTTTATCGCATCCTGTTCACTTACCAAATACCTGACTGTGTCATTTGTGTAAACCTTCATTAATTTTATTCCATTCTATGTTCTTAATGATTACCCAAAAGTGTGTTTTTGTGTGAAGCTCCATCATTCCATCCTGTTTTCTTAACAATTACCTAATTGTGTCATTGGTGTGAAGCTCCTTTAGGTATTCCACATACCGCTGTCAGAGACGGGACTGTTGCAGGCTACACTATTCCGGCCAGAACTATAGTTTTGGCCAATCACTGGGCTGTGCACAGAAATCCCAAAGTCTGGCCAGACCCACTGGTGTTCAAGCCTGAGCGATTTCTCGACAAGCAGGGTCACTTTTGTGCACCAAAGAATCACTGGATTCCATTCTCAATAGGTAAATTATTTCCTTTTGCTTGTACAGAATTCTCCATGTTGTTTGTAATTACCGTACGTCACATTTCTGTCTCCTAGGTCAACGTCATCATTATTAATTTTCAAACCGATAATTAATTATACAGATGAGTTATTTTTATTCACTGCAAGTAATGACATGAAATTATTCAACATTCATTCAACGTCCTAATTTTGGAGAAAGTTGTTTCACTGCATGACGACCACGACGGTGGTAGTGGTGGTGGTGGTATTTGTAGTGGTGTTGATGATGGTGATGATGATGATGATGATGATGATGGTTATGATGATGATAGGCAAAAGAAAGGGAAAGTGAGGAAGGTTTATGCGTACATGTTAAAAAATCATATAAACCATAATATAAACGTCTTAATTTAATTAAATTATGATTTTTATTAATTTATCCTGGTCCAGGAATAGGGACCCAGTCAGATTTAAGAACTGTGTGTGGAACCAGTTAGTTCGATTCAAAGTTACTGGCAGAATTAATTTTCGCATAGTTTTTTAAAATATAATTTTATAATTTATATGAATATTTCGGCTTAGAAAAAAGTGCCATATAGGCCTTTGTACTCTGGTATTTGTCTGGATTATCTTATTCTTCCTCCGAATTCAATAAAGTTTTATTAACATTCTTCATAGGAATTTCACGCACTCGTCATGGTCTCCAAACGTTATCATGGTTTTCTTCAAATTTTTGATATAGTTCTCCAAACCGATCATATAGTTCTCCAAACCCATCATGTCGTTCTCCTAACGTATCAAAACGTACTCCTAAATTATCAGAATCTTCTTCAAAGATTTTATCATGTTGTTCTCCAAACGCAACACATTATGCTCCCCACGTATTACAAAATTCTTCAGGGTCATGACATTGTTCCAATACTTGTCACACTGGTTCTACATTTTGATGACCATCTCCAAACTCATCATACTGCAAGTCATCATACAGGTTCTATGTATTCATCACGTATCTCCGTACGACTCATACTGCAAGTCATCATAATCATCATTGCATCTCCAAATCAAGTTCACCACAAAACTATTGTTATGACAACAGTGATCTATGCTAGTGAAACATGGAAAATCACCGCTAGAACAGCGAACTACATTCAGCGAAACATGGAAAATCACCGCCAGAACAGCGAACTACATTCAGCGAAACATGGAAAATCACGACAGGAACTCATCGTGCTTCACCAGCGATAAATGCACAGAATACTCAGTGTCATATATCAAGGTCAAATGACCGACTAAGAAATCTCGTGGAGAAATAGCTCCATATGGCTTAACGACACTGCACCAATGTGTCTTGCCGGTCATGTTCTTAAGATAAAAGACACCTCAAGACTACAATGAGATGAAGGACATCTGGAGGACAGCAGAAGGTGGACAGACCATTCAAAATTTGGCGCCAGACATTCAAGGAGGACCTGCAAATACTTGACGTCAAATGGGAAGAGTTTGAAAACGTCACAGCCAACAACATATCCTCCAGCTGCCCAATGTGCACAGATGCACAGGCGGATTTAAGTTTATATCTCAGTTATCATTGGCGGTCTCCACATTTAAATTGTTTGTTGTCTTAACCCATTGTAATATTTGTTCCCAAGATTCATCATGTTGTTGTTTTCCTGACACGTCGTAGCTGCTCGTAAAATTCATGACAGATGTTTTTCAGATTCATCAAACATTTTCTGACTTATTACGGATGTTCTAACGCAATGCAGATGTTTTTCAGATTCATCAAACATTTTCTGACTTATTACGGATGTTCTAACGCAATGCAGATGTTTTTCAGATACATCAAACATTTTCTGATTTATTACAGATGGTCTAACGCAATGCAGATGTTCTTCAGATTCATCAAACATTTTCTGACTTATTACGGATGTTCTAACGCAATGCAGATGTTCTTCAGACTGGTCATATCTTTGCTTAAATTGCTTTGCTATAATTTTATTTGGAAAGAAAATGGATCAAGATTTTCTCTCAAATTATTATTTTATTGTTCGCCTAAATCAGCTCTTCATGTTGCCATAATTGTCATCCTAATTGAACATTAAGTTAACCACAGCTACTTTCCATACACACACAACTGTCATCCTAATTGAACATTAAGTTAACCACGGCTACTTTCCATACACACATAACTTGCCCTTAAATTCGACGAGCACTTTTCTAAACTCACCAAACTTGTTCAAAGTGTTCATAGCTAGTTCCAAAAGTGGTTCTAAATTATGTATGAATGTGTGTGGATGTGGATGTGTATGTTTGTGTTGGCTGTGTGTGAATGTGTGCATTCATATATATTTAGTATAGGATGAACTTTTATTTTCTTTTCTGTTGTATTTTTAGGACCAAGAGTTTGTCTGGGTGAGGCCCTGGCAAGGATGGAGTTGTTCATTCTGTTTTCCACCCTGGTCCAATTTTACACGTTCACAATGGACAATGGCAAAAAACCAAACTTAGAAGGACAGTGTGGAGTGAACTATTGTGCTATTGACCAAAACATTCTGGCAAGCAGACGTTAATCTGCTTTCTGCATAATCAGTGATGACTATTAGAAAGCTGAATTTGATTCTTCACTTAAACTAATCTCCAGCATATTGTTTGTATGACGTAATATTTCGAGAATATTATTGCTTACAAGAAATCCACAAACCAAAAAATAGAACAAAGCATATCTTAGGGTGAAGAAAATAAATTCCTCAATATTGTAATTTATGCATATACTAAAACCTGGCCTTTGGGTAGACACAAAGGTACATACACGTATATATATATAGTTATAGATAATTCTGTGACCACTTTCCCTTCTTGCTATCTAATATATATATATATATATATATATATATATATATATATATATAGTTATAGATAATTCTGTGACCACTTTCCCTTCTTGCTATCTAATGGGCAAGTAGGTTTTACATGGCCTGTGATATCACCCTAACTTGTGTCAGATTACAATTTAGTATTATACTGGTAAGAGTCCCGTTGTTAATGGGATCTATTGCTGCACGTGATTTTATTTTAATTTATGATTGGCTGGATATCAAGAAATCCCAATCAATCAAGAAATCCCAATCAATACGGTTTCTCATGTACTTATATTGAAACTATTTCTTTGCAAACCACATTTAGTTTGTTAAATTGTTATACCTCACCAATTTTCTCTGTTCAGATTCATCAATAATTTTAATATTGACGTCACAAGACCGTTGAGCCCTTGATAAGTGACATATACTTGACCATGGCTAAAACAGGTTCAAGAGATATATTCCAACTTTGAAAAGACTGCACACTCAGCATTTTCAGAAACATTCATCTGTCATAAGAATGCATCAAGATAGTGGGTAATCCTAGTTTAACAATGATATATTCAGAGTAATTCCTCTTCAGTCGCCATTAGGGGTAAACCTAGTTGAACATTGATATTGAACAGTGAATCCCATTCATGTCAGCTTTAGATCAGCCAGTGTGGATGTCAGCTTCAGGACAGCAGAGGATCTAGCACTTCACAATGTAGGATCTAATTGTATCCATTAGTTTTGCACATCGTGGCATGATTAGTGACGACATAGTCCCCTGCTTGTTATTTAGAATCCTCATTCTATTTCAAATCGGGCCTTTAGTAAATAGTGACGTAGTTAATACCCAATGGATCTGGTGCACATTATTTTTTAATAACATGTTCTTCTCATGAAATGGTGATACTTATTATTAATTAATCACATGAATAGTCCTGTGTGACACCTCTTTTGGTACCCTTCACTCATGATTATTATTTATTAATTAATAACACATAACTAATTACAAGTGATCGAGAATATTAATTTATATTTATTAATAATTCTCTCACAAGACTAACATGTCTTCACTTGGCGGATTATAAGGGTGTCGTAAAACTCTACTCTTTACACAATAACAATATAGACGTTTTATTGTCACATATAATGTTTCTACAGGTGGAAACTTCTTATACATATTTTATTTATATTTAACTAGTCCCCATTCACCCACTATTACTCCAATATAAGGTTTTAATATATGTTCAAGAAGGTTAATAAATTTATTAAATCAACAATCAAACATAGAGTATATGAATATAATCCAAAAAAACATTGCCGTTTACATCACTTCACAGCAATATATTCATAGAGTATATGATTATAATCAAAAGAACATTGAAATATACATCACTTCACAATAATGTTAGATTACATTATGACACTCATTCAGTTTATCATAGCATGGATATCAGCGATCAAATTAACGTGTGTGTGTGTGTGTGTGTGTGTGTGTGTGTGTGTGTGTGTGTGTGTGTGTGTGTGTGTGTATAAAATCACGTTCATGGGTATAATTCATCATAGAAATGGAAGTGAAGTTTTAGAGATAATTATTATAATCAATTTACTAACCTTTTCAATGATGGCAGCTGTCACTAGCATGCGTTCACAATCACGTGGTTTTGCAGCAAGTCACTTTCTTCCTTATTTGATGATGGTCCAATGCACCACTTCTAGGCACGTTTGATGATGGTCCAATGTACCACTTCTAGGCACGTTTGATGATGGTCCAATGTACCACTTCTAGGCACGTTTGATGATGGTCCAATGTACCACTTCTAGGCACGTTTGATGATGGTCCAATGTACCACTTCTAGGCACGTTTGATGATGGTCCAATGTACCACTTCTAGGCACGTTTGATGATGGTCCAATGCACCACTTCTAGGCACGTTACACACAACTGTTCCAAAGTCGTCCATTCACTCACAAAGTAAACCCTGGAAAATCGTCCAGAACTTCATATGTGCTTATCAAGGAATACTATGAGGAATGTGCTCTACTCAAGAACACCAAGAGGAATGTTCAAAATAATCTCCTTGAATTCCCTAGACCAAACTCAAGCCGCCATTTTACAACGGCTCTCGAATGGAATTCACGGGAATAAACTTACAGCAACGTTTTTACTGATAAGTTCTATGACAACGTTTTTACTGATAAGTTCTATGACAACGTTTTTACTGATAAGTTCGATGACAACATTTTTACTGATAAGTTCGATGACAACATTTGATACGCACATCAATGTGGACCAGTGAGTACAGTAGTCACTGAGGTCTGAAGTGGACCAGTGAGTACAGTAGTCGCTGAAGTCTGAAGTGGACCAGTGAGTACAGTAGTCACTGAAGTCTGAAGTGGACCAGTGAGTACAGTAGTCACTGAAGTCTGAAGTGGACCAGTGAGTACAGTAGTCACTGAAGTCTGAAGTGGACCAGTAGAGTACAGTAGTCACTGAAATCTGAAGTGGACCAGTAGAGTACAGTAGTCACTGAGGTCTGAAGTGGACCAGTAGAGTACAGTAGTCACTGAAGTCTGAAGTGGATCAAGGTTATAAAACAAAGTAAAATGGTGAACTCCTTTCATAAGCTAATGATCACCTTTATGACCAGACTCCAATTGTCAAAATCAAAGAGATTAAAATAGAATACTTCTTCAACAAAGTAACGTATGGTCCATCTCCATAGAATGAAATTTGTTATGAGCAATTGTAAGACTATTATTCAGAAAAAAAACTACTCATCTGCTTGGAAGTGATTTGGATTGCATCAGCACGTTCTAGCATATTCTTTACCTGAGTTGTTTACTCCAGCTCTGACACGTACAACAATATCATTATAAGCAGTGCCCAAGGTCGGGTCACGTCGACATTGGGAACAAGTATATAATTATTAAGTTTAGAAATAGGGGTAGGCAAATTTACTCTTCCACAACCTGTAACTTATATAATGAAATAGTTTTATTATTCTTAATCAAATATTTATCCCCATCAGCTTCTTATCTTTGCCTAATCTTCAAACATATATTTTGTAATCAATTTACTCTTAATGAGAATCACAATCCTTGTGCATATATTAGAGATTAAATCGATGTTATTTTTGCAAAGATCCGGTCTTACAATCCTCCCAAAAACACAATTAAGGAATAAATGCAGTATCTCAAACATTCAGTGTGTCTTGTAAATATTTACAGCTAATTATAAGAGATTATAGATTTGTGATTTTCCACGAACAGTAAAGAAAATATTGAACAGTAAAGAAAATATTGAACAGTATCTATGTATATAGTTTGTGAACAATAGCAACCAACAGTGATGGACTGTATGCAATGAATGAACACTTCAGAACAAGACTCAACTCAGAGTGTATAGTTAATTGGGCTGTATCCCACATATTATTAAAATACTTTTTCTTATCTTCTTTCTTAAATTGTTGTTTCTTTATATATCTCTGGGATAATTCTCTATCATTTCATTTCGTGTAACTATACCTTGGCACGCTTGTAGTGTTTTTGTTTTGTTGTTAATTGTAAACTGTTGTGAAAAGTCACGAGTTTGTCATCCATGGTATTATTTGTGCGTCACCCAACATCACCAAGGTATTGTTTGTGCGTCACCCTAAATCAACAGGGTATTGTTTGTGCGTCACCCAACATCACCAGGGTATTGTTTGTGCGTCACCCTAAATCAACAGGGTATTTGTGCGTCACCCAACATCACCAGGGTATTGTTTGTGCGTCACCCTAAATCAACAGGGTATTGTTTGTGCGTCACCCTAAATCAACAGGGTATTGTTTGTGCGTCACCATGGTATTTTAATGCATTAACCAACATCACTGTTACATACGAGTGATTGTTTAGAGACCCTGTCTCAGCATGAGGATTTAAAGATTGTTAATTTTTAACGTTTACGCCTATGCTGACGACAGACTGGTTGCCAGACTAACCCTTCAGTCTCCTAAATTAACTCTCTCAGTTTAGACATTAATTGTAGTGACAGGTAAGTCTGTGTAATATTGCGTGAAATGGGCACGTTATCCTAATAACGACTAATTATGTGTGCAAACATTTACATCTGGCTCCGGCCCCAATCCAATTCCTTCAGTCTTCCTCTCACTAATAATTAGTCAACCTCGTTATTATGATAACAAAATGTAAAAATGTAATATTTAACAATTTGACCAAATAATGAATCCATACACCAATACCACTTATCTTCCATTATATTTATCGGAGAAGTCCTTCAGGCAATCCACAAATCAACAGTTAGCCGTTGAATGTTTTAGCCGACTGGTCCGCATAACTCGTCACACTCGAATAATGTATCTCGGCATCAGATCCTCAGTAGCCATAGAACTCGGCATCAGGTCCTCAGTAGCCATAGAACTCGGCATCAGATCCTCAGTAGCCATAGAACTCAGCATCAGCTGAATGCCAACCTGGAATTCTCAACTGAACTCCAATCAAGAAGTGGATTCAAAACCCAAACCAAAAAGAAACCTGCTCTGAAACAATAGCAATCATTTCCATGGTGATAGCCTATAGCTCACCAATCCGTACGTAGTAGCAACAGACAATTAAGTGACCTATTACAATTGACCCCAATTCGTATTTTTACAAGGAAGATAAAAAAATGGTTTAAACCACCCACATGCGTGTTACAATTAGAATAGAAATATGTCACATACTAGTGGGTTACAATTATCATATTAGCAAAAATCTTCAAACACCCACAGCATTTTACAATTGTTAAATTAATCATTTCTTTAGTGGAGATAAAATAGCGTTCCACAATATCATATTTCAATAATCATTAGAACTATGGGGCTTGTTAACTTGGTCATTCAATTCTCTGGCCACATGTCAGGAGAAATAGCAACAATTCAAGTCAATCACAAATAAATACACAAAATCATGCTACAACATTCTTAATAAATATAGTTAACACATATTAAGAAATCAATGAGTTACCTTGTCTGAATATTTAGCAGGCTTATCTTTGATTCACAGAATGTGTGCAACCTTTGTTTAAGTCTAGGCAATGTTCCCTCATGAATAATTTCCCAGTTCGGTTTCACGGTATTTATGCACATCTAAGGATTAATGGCAGGAATTCTGTTGGTCGAGTGTCAGGCTTGAACAACAACCCATCCACCCTCTCTCTTCTATTATTCGAGTGTATTGCTTAGAGTGATCGGAATTAACATGCACAGATTTTCTTAATTGCCCGTAATCTGCCACAGCATAATGCATACAATTACATAATTTGGCTGCGATTGCTGGTGTAATGTATGATATAAAAGACGAAGACATCAAAAGAGCTTAATATGACAATGAAAATAAATTCTGGATAGGAGGTAAGGCATAATTTGCCCTTGACCCATAACAATCACCATGGTATTGTTTGTGCATCAATCACTATCACCTTAAGTACTAGAAACGAATGGTTTAGATGGGCATGGTTAAGTGTAAACACGAGTATTCACAACACAGTGTGTTGTCACTCTTTCTTCATTGAAGGACGTAAACACGAGTATTCACAACACAGTGTGTTGTCACTCTTTCTTCATTGAAGGACGTAAACACGAGTATTCACAACACAGTGTGTTGTCACTCTTTCTTCATTGAAGGACGTAAACACGAGTATTCACAGTGTGTTGTCACTCTTTCTTCATTGAAGGACGTAATGTTTTCGAATTCACACTTTCTATCAGTGATTATTTAAATAGCTTGGTATGTACTTATTTCTTCATTGAGTATTTTTCGTCTTTTATGACTGCATTTGTATTGGGTATTTTTCGTCACTTATGACTGCTTTTTTACTGGGTATTTTTCTGTTTCTTCCAGTGGATTTTGGATTGGGGGTGGGGGGTGGCATTATTTTTACTGCTATTCATTTCTCGAGGTGTGTTATTTTATTTTGGGTAGTTAGATTTTATATTTAGGTGGACCTCCCAATCATTACTTTAGATGACTAGTCCTAGGTCTTCGGAAAGTCCTGGACAGGGTGGGGCGGTAAGGGCATCACAGGGGTGCAGACGGAATGTAAAAATAACAAACCTCCTGGGTGCAATGGGGTAGGGATGAAATAAAAGTTACATATATACATTACAAATACAAACATACCATTTCTAAGGATTCATTCTTTGACGCACACTCCAGTTAAAAAAAACACATGTAATAATGATAACACATACATAGCCAACCAATGACAATTACAAAACAAACAGCTAAAAAAAACACGTGTCATAATGATAACACATACATAGACAACCAATGACAATTATAAAACAAGAAAAGACCCATGCATATACGTTCCATCCAGGGGAAAATCATTGGTTTATAACCCGATACTAGCTCTTAACTCATACCTGACACTAGCTCCTAACTCATACCTGACACTAGTTCCTAACTCATACCTGACACTAGGTCCCAACTCATACCTGACAGTAGCTCCCAACTCATACCTGACACTATCTCCTATCTCATACCTGACACTAGTTCCCACCTCATACCTGACACTATCTCCTATCTCATACCTGACACTAGTTCCCACCTCATACCTGACACTAGTTCCCACCTCATACCTGACACTATCTCCTATCTCATACCTGACACTAGTTCCCACCTCATACCTGACACTATCTCCTATCTCATACCTGACACTAGTTCCCACCTCATACCTGACACTATCTCCTATCTCATACCTGACACTAGTTCCCACCTCATACCTGACACTAGTTCCCACCTCATACCTGACACTAGTTCCCACCTCATACCTGACACTATCTCCTATCTCATACCTGACACTAGTTCCCACCTCATACCTGGTGGGTGACTAAATGGTGGCAGAGCACTGGTTGAAGGGGTTTTGGGGTCAAGGAGTATATTATAAATCAAGGTTTTGGGGTTACGTTTCACACTAGGTTGAAAGGGTTTTGGGGTCATGGAGTACATTATAAATCAAGGTTTGGGGGTTACGTTTCACACTGGGTTGAAGGGGTTTTAGGGTCATGGAGTACATTATGAATCAAGGTTTTGGGGTTACGTTTCACACTGGGTAGAAGAGGTTTTAGGGTTATGGAGTACATTATGAATCAAGGTTTTGGGTTACGTTTCACACTGGGTTGAAGGGGTTTTGGGGTCAAGGAGTAAATTATAAATCAAGGTTTGGGGGTTTCGTTTCACACTGGAACTAGAGCACCCTTTAGGCTACGTTGCGAACTGTGTGTAAGACGTCTAAGGGAGAGAATAAAGATTAGAAATATATCTCAAAACTGTCTGAAATAGACATCTATTAATTGAAAACCTCCTCGTAATACTTCCTGTGAAAAAGGAAAGTTTATGCTATGGTTGGGGTTATGGCCTTGTATGGTGATGAGGGGTATGGAAGTGAGGGGACTTTGCCCATGGTATTTGCCCCATTGGGTGGTGGCGATGGGGCGCGTCAGGTCCATTATTGTGGGACTTTGTTTTGGACTGATTTTCTGTTACCACCCAAGCCCCCTCCCAGGGCTGGATTTTACGAAACGATATACCTAAATATGAACTTTAAATATTTTCCCGTTAAAATCAGAATTTTCACGTTTCAAATTTGTAGTTTTTGGGGAAAGCTGTTAATGGCAACGTATGTGACTGTAAGAGAGAGAAAGAGAGAGAGAGAGAGAGAGAGAGAGAGAGAGAGAGAGAGAGAGAGAAAGTGTTTTTGTATATTTGAAAGAGAGTAGGTGTGTACATTTGTGAGAGTGTATGTATATGTGTGAGAGTGTGTGTACATGTGTGAGAGTGTGCGTTTGCAGGCGCGTACGTGTGAGTGTACGTGTTATCTATTAGCATTACCCAGGAAAATCAAATTAATTGTTTCTGTGAAAAATGTTTATTTAATGGTTCCTTTTGAAGTCATCACTTACTAGAAGCCATATTTTGTACAACGTGAGTCTATTTATATTCAAGACAATATCAAATTAAGTGTGATTAAAAGGGCAACAACTCTGAAATAAAATCTTTATCTACTAAAGAATAAAAAATGTCACTTAAATGTTCATTTTAAAAATTTTAAGCAAATATAAGTTGCACGACATTTTGTCAACTCATCCACTGAGTATTACTCGATATTCTTTGATGTACACACCACTGTAATATTGTTATTAATTGAGTATTACTGGACAACTGTAATATTGTTATTAATTGAGTATTACTGGACCACTGTAATATTGTTATTAATTGAGTATTACTGGACCACTGTAATATTGTTATTAATTGAGTATTACTGGACAACTGTAATATTGTTATTAATTGAGTATTACTGGACAACTGAAATATTGTTATTAATTGAGTATTACTGGACCACTGTAATATTGTTATTAATTGAGTATTACTGGACAACTGTAATATTGTTATTAATTGAGTATTACTGGACAACTGTAATATTGTTATTAATTGAGTATTACTGGACCACTGTAATATTGTTATTAATTGAGTATTACTGGACCACTGTAATATTGTTATTAATTGAGTATTACTGGACCACTGTAATATTGTTATTAATTGAGTATTACTGGACCACTGTAATATTGTTATTAATTGAGTATTACTGGACAACTGTAATATTGTTATTAATTGAGTATTACTGGACAACTGTAATATTGTTATTAATTGAGTATTACTGGACAACTGTAATATTGTTATTAATTGAGTATTACTGGACAACTGAAATATTGTTATTAATTGAGTATTACTGGACAACTGTAATATTGTTATTAATTGAGTATTACTGGACAACTGTAATATTGTTATTAATTGAGTATTACTGGACCACTGTAATATTGTTATTAATTGAGTATTACTGGACCACTGTAATATTGTTATTAATTGAGTATTACTGGACAACTGAAATATTGTTATTAATTGAGTATTACTGGACCACTGTAATATTGTTATTAATTGAGTATTACTGGACCACTGTAATATTGTTATTAATTGAGTATTACTGGACAACTGTAATATTGTTATTAATTGAGTATTACTGGACCACTGTAATATTGTTATTAATTGAGTATTACTGGACCACTGTAATATTGTTATTAATTGAGTATTACTGGACCACTGTAATATTGTTATTAATTGAGTATTACTGGACCACTGTAATATTGTTATTAATTGAGTATTACTGGACAACTGTAATATTGTTATTAATTGAGTATTACTGGACAACTGTAATATTGTTATTAATTGAGTATTACTGGACCACTGTAATATTGTTATTAATTGAGTATTACTGGACCACTGTAATATTGTTATTAATTGAGTATTACTGGACCACTGTAATATTGTTATTAATTGAGTATTACTGGACCACTGTAATATTGTTATTAATTGAGTATTACTGGACCACTGTAATATTGTTATTAATTGAGTATTACTGGACCACTGTAATATTGTTATTAATTGAGTATTACTGGACCACTGTAATATTGTTATTAATTGAGTATTACTGGACCACTGTAATATTGTTATTAATTGAGTATTACTGGACCACTGTAATATTGTTATTAATTGAGTATTACTGGACCACTGTAATATTGTTATTAATTGAGTATTACTGGACAACTGTAATATTGTTATTAATTGAGTATTACTGGACCACTGTAATATTGTTATTAATTGAGTATTACTGGACCACTGTAATATTGTTATTAATTGAGTATTACTGGACCACTGTAATATTGTTATTAATTGAGTATTACTGGACAACTGTAATATTGTTATTAAGTGAGTATTACTGGACAACTGTAATATTGTTATTAATTGAGTATTACTGGACCACTGTAATATTGTTATTAATTGAGTATTACTGGACAACTGTAATATTGTTATTAATTGAGTATTACTGGACCACTGTAATATTGTTATTAATTGAGTATTACTGGACCACTGTAATATTGTTATTAATTGAGTATTACTGGACAACTGTAATATTGTTATTAATTGAGTATTACTGGACCACTGTAATATTGTTATTAATTGAGTATTACTGGACAACTGTAATATTGTTATTAATTGAGTGTTACTGGACCACTGTAATATTGTTATTAATTGAGTATTACTGGACCACTGAAATATTGTTATTAATTGAGTATTACTGGACAACTGTAATATTGTTATTAATTGAATATTATTGGATATTCTTTTCATGTATTTACCACTGTAATATTTTTATTAATTGAGTATTACTCGATATTCGTTATATTTGTACATACAAATGTGCTGTTCACAGTGAGTTTTGCACTCTTATCCAGACAGTTGATGGTTTTCTTTCACATAGTGCATATTTGTCGATTTCTTACCAGTAATCAGCCATTAACATTAACCTTCCATTATATAAATTTTCACAGTACCAAATGTTGTAATTACACAATAAACACATTTTGTCCCCATTACATGATAAAAGAGAAAGAAGAAGTATTTTACATTTAAAAGCTACTTTCATTTTAAGTGCTTGTTTTTAAATCTCCGTTAGCAAGATAGAGTTTCTTAACTCTGGAAAGATTAGATCAATTCAAACAGTCACATGTGCTATACCTTAATAATCATCACACGCTAACGTCTGGTCGCCATCACGCTTTGGTCACGTGCAGTATAGGTCATTCCCAAGTGACCCTCCAGGTCCGGTGTGCAACCGTTGGCCATCGTGAACGTATAAAATTGAAGTAGGGTGGAGAAGAGAATGAACATCTCCATCCTTGCAAGGGCCTCACCAGCACAAATCCTTGGCCCTAAAAATCAATCGAGTTAAACTTAAAACTTATAAAATACACACACTCACACACAAATATATATTATAAACACAAAAATCACCAAGTCCATGTGTTCATGACGGGTACATTTATGCTATTACTTACGTCATCAGGTCGCTGTTGGTATGTACACTCAGTAAAACGACAGATTTTCTAACTTATAATAACTGTAATTAAAAAATCACTTAAAACACTGACGTTACACTGACTCTCTGTAAAACAACTAATTTTCTAACTATAACAACTGTAAATAAAAAAATCTCTTAAAACACTGACTTTACACTGATTCTCTGTAAAGCACTGACTTTGATTCTCTGTAAAATTCGCTAACTATAATAAGCGTACTTTAAAAAATCAGTGAATATCTTAACTTTACATTAATTCTCAGACAAATTATCCTTCTTTCATAACTGTAAAAGTCAGCACAGCTAAAAAAAAATTCTCAAACTTTAATAAATGTTAAAATATCAGTGAATACATAATGATTACACTAACCTCTGCAAAACGACAAATTCACGATCTTTAAAAGATAACTGTTCAAACTAATGAACCCACAGACTTTATACTAATATCAGTGAAACGACAAATTCACGATCTTTAAAAGATAACTGTTCAAACTAATGAACCCACAGACTCTAATATCAGTGAAACGACAAATTCGCGAACATTATTAATGAATGAAGGCTCTGACAACTTTCAGTATCTAAACTAGACAACTTTCAAATATCTATACAACATTGTAACAGAATCTACTAAAAAAACCTAAGAGAGCTAGATACCAATTTGTAAATTATTTATGGAACATCTAAAAATAAACTACGTAACCACTTGTAAATTTATGGAACATCTAAACAAAAACTACGTAACCACTTGTAAATTTATGGAACATCTAAAAGAACTATGTAACCACTTGTAAATTTATGGAACATCTTTAAAAAAGACTACATAACCACTTGTAAATTATTTATGGAACAACTTCAAAAAACTCAACAACCACTTGTAAATTATTTATGGAACATCTTCAAGGAACTACAAACCAATATTAAAGAATCTTCAGAATGAAGTATTTCAGGTCTTACGTGAAGGAATTTTTAAATAAACATTTTTAAAGTATGTAAATATTTTACCAATTGAGAAAGGAATTTTTAAATAAACATTTTTAAAGTATGTAAATATTTTACCAATTGAGAAAGGAATTTTTAAATAAACATTTTTAAAGTATGTAAATATTTTACCAATTGAGAAAGGAATTTTTAAATAAACATTTTTAAAGTATGTAAATATTTTACCAATTGAGAAAGGAATTTTTAAATAAACATTTTTACACTATGTAAATATTTTACCAATTGAGAAAGGAATTTTTAAATAAACATTTTTAAAGTATGTAAATATTTTACCAATTGAGAAAGGAATTTTTAAATAAACATTTTTACACTATGTAAATATTTTACCAATTGAGAAAGGAATTTTTAAATAAACATTTTTAAAGTATGTAAATATTTTACCAATTGAGAAAGGAATTTTTAAATAAACATTTTTAAAGTATGTAAATATTTTACCAATTGAGAAAGGAATTTTTAAATAAACATTTTACACTATATAAATATTTTACCAATTGAGAAAGGAATTTTTAAATAAACATTTTTAAAGTATGTAAATATTTTACCAATTGAGAAAGGAATTTTTAAATAAACATTTTACACTATATAAATATTTTACCAATTGAGAAAGGAATTTTTAAATAAACATTTTTAAAGTATGTAAATATTTTACCAATTGAGAAAGGAATTTTTAAATAAACATTTTACACTATATAAATATTTTACCAATTGAGAAAGGAATTTTTAAATAAACATTTTTAAAGTATGTAAATATTTTACCAATTGAGAAAGGAATTTTTAAATAAACATTTTTAAAGTATGTAAATATTTTACCAATTGAGAAAGGAATTTTTAAATAAACATTTTTAAACTATGTAAATATTTTACCAATTGAGAAAGGAAGCCAGTGTTCCTTTGGTGCACAGAAATGGCCCTTCTGGTCCAGGAATCTTTCTGGCTTGAAGACCAGCGGGTCTGGCCAGACCTTGGGGTCCCTGTGCACAGCCAACACATTGGGTAGAAGAAGCGTTTCGGGTGGAATGGTGTAGCCAGCTACACTTCCTTGTTCGATAGCAGAATGTACTAGACCTAATGGGGCTGAACACGCAAGTAACAAAGGTTTCAAAAGAGTATTTTATCTTGATCACTGTAAAAAAGAACAACCTCACTTTAAATATACATGCAAGTAACAAACTTGATAGGTTTCAAAAGAGTATTTTATCTTGAACACTGTTTTATAAAATCGCTTTAAATATACACGTAAACTTACTCATAAGTTCTCAAACGCCATTAAAGAGTCTATTAACGATACCAAGAGAACTAAAAATTAATAAAACAAAACTATTAATAACTGTATCAACATTTAAGCAATACCACCCATATATTACAATGTGACTAAAAAACATTGTCAATAAACAGGACTTTTGCTCCTTAATAACTGTATTAACATTTAAACACTACCACCCATATATTACAATGTGACTAAAAAACATTGTCAATAAACAGGACTTTTGCTCCTTAATAACTGTATTAACATTTAAACACTACCACCCATATGTTACAATATTATAAAATTAACATTGTCAATAAACAGGACTTTTGCTCCTTAATAACTATATTAACATTTAAACACTACCACCCATATGTTACAATATTATAATATTAACATTGTCAATAAACAGGACTTTTGCTCCTTAATAACTGTATTAACATTTAAATACTACCACCCATATGTTACAATATTATAAAATTAACATTGTCAATAAACAGGACTTTTGCTCCTTAATAACTGTATTAACATTTAAACACTACCACCCATATGTTACAATATTATAAAATTAACATTGTCAATAAACAGGACTTTTGCTCCTTAATAACTGTATTAACATTTAAACACTACCACCCATATGTTACAATATTATAAAATTAACATTGTCAATAAACAGGACTTTTGCTCCTTAATAACTATATTAACATTTAAACACTACCACCCATATGTTACAATATTATAAAATTAACATTGTCAATAAACAGGACTTTTGCTCCATAATATGTCAAACATCCATCTCGTTAGCAAATAAGAGTGATTGATAGACAGACGTACGGTAGAGCCAGAGCCAGAGTCAGAGCCAGAGAAATAGACAAACAATAATACATATATGTGTATGTATTTACGTATATACATTCGTCAGTATGAACTTACGTTCATAAAAACCTACATATCAATATTATAGATAAATAGATAGATAGATACATAGATAGATAGATAGATAGATAGATAGATAGATAGATACATAGATAGATAGATAGATAGATAGATAGATAGATAGATAGATAGATAGATAGATAGGTAGATAGATAGATAGATAGATAGATAGATAGGTAGATAGATAGATAGATAGATAGGTAGATAGATAGATAGATAGATAGATAGATAGATAGATAGATAGATAGATAGATAGATAGATAGATAGATAGATAGATAGATAGATAGATAGATAGATAGATAGATAGATAGATAGATAGATAGATAGATAGATAGATAGATAGAAAGAAACTTGCATGACGTAGAACAAGAAACTCACCAACGGGCACAAGTCGCATTATTTCACAGATGACTGCCTCCACGTAAGGCAACTTTGGTCGATCTTCGGTACCAATCATTCGAACTCGGCCAACTGCCTGCATTGCCCCAAAGTTAATCATTTATTTTTTCCAGTCAAAAGAAAAAAGTTATGGATGAAGCTTGAAAGCATTCCAGTTTAAATCAGTATTGGTGAATCATTTTACCGGACTTTAAAAAAATACTTTTAAATTATATTATGCATAGTTGCATAGTGTGTGTGTGTGTTGTGTGTGAGTGTGTGTGTGTGTGTTTGTGTGTGTGTGTGTGTGTGTGTGTGAGAGAGAGAGAGAGAGAGAGAGAGGGAGAGAGAGAGAGAGAAAACAATGTTATTTCTAACATTATTTTACGTTCAAAGAATTATCATTTATCTAAAAACATTGATTGTGTTATGCAACAGTGGTTTTCTTTTCCATTTTCCATTTTATGGACATTGAGGTTTGGGGTGTGGAGTGCGGGGAGTATTTTATTAGGTGGGGAATAGGCGGGTGGGGTGATAGTATGACTTTTTATAATGTATGAATGACTGATGGTTTTAAATACTGAACAGTGTTCTTATTTCTCCAGTAATAGTGAAGTTATTTTTAGTAAATTTTAAGTTTTATAGTCAGTGTCAACACGCATGTTCAGTCATACACATTAGTGTGAAAATTTAAGTCAATAAATGGAATCAGTGCTTTTAAGGATTGTTAGATACATAAATGAAGAAAACGAGATTGAGAGAAAAATAAAGTTAAAACGGACGTATAGAAGGGTGGCTAACGGTTCCGGACAGACAATAATAAATAAATATATTTCAAAATAATTCTTCAAAAATATGTGTAATAAACAAAAACAGAAATTTAAGATAATCTCAGTTCTCGTATGGTTGGTGTCAGGAAATATATTTAGTTTACCTGATCAATTTCTTGCTGGCAGCGTTCCTGGACTTGTGTGAATCGAACCATATAGAGAATCAACCAATGAAGGGTCGACGATGAAGTTTCAGTACCGGCTCCAAAAAGTTCAATAATTGTAGAACGCATATTTTTCGCTGAGAGCAAAAATATAAATATGATGTCATGATCGTATCATGTATTGAGAGAAATTTAATGTAATTAAATAATATTTCTGGTTTAAATCTAACTCATAGTCTTTATATCATTTTACCATTGAAAATCCATAATCAAGAGGACATAACTGCACTATTTATGAGGAAAGTCATTACTTAAATTACTGAGAAACAAATATAGTTATGACGTATGACTGAGAGAGATTGACGATTAAAGATTGAGAGATGTAATGACATTACATCATATCTCCCGTTTAAACCCAATCCTTAGTCAAGAGGACATAACTGCACTGCTGAGTGAGCGCAAAGAACATTACGTCATATTACTGCTGGAGAGCATGTCATTACAAATGAATTTAAGTGTTTCTTCAGGACTTTTTCTTTCGTGCAATGATGTGTATTGGTATATATAAACTTGTACAATGCAGTGATGTATATTGGTACATATAAACTTGTACAATGCAATGATGTATATTGGTACATATAAACTTGTACAATGCAATGGTATATTGGTACATATAAACTTGTACAATGCAGTGATGTATATTGGTACATATAAACTTGTACAATGCAGTGATGTATATTGGTACATATAAACTTGTACAATGCAATGATGTATATTGGTACATATAAACTTGTACAATGCAAAGCTCTAGTAGATAATAAATGGTGAGATGTTTTATTAAAATATTCTAACAGTCTTTGCTATAGCTACAAAACTATGTAAGAAATACTCAAACTGTCATCTACATCACTGTTTTAATAACAAAGAAACTTTTTAATGAGATGATAACTTTAACTTCCAAGAATCCTAGCTCCAGAGTTTGGTACCTGCTCAAGTTCATGAAGAAGACAATGGTAGACCAGAGAAAATAAGAAGTTACAAGACAGGGTGCCACTTAACACACACGGATTTTGTTGCATCATTTGTGAAAATACTATAAATAGTGATGATTCATTTCAGCTCCATGAAGGACGCTCTACAATTCCTGAAGATTTGCCTCTGCTATTGCTGTTGTTGTTGTTGTTGAAGGGAGAGGTGAGAGCGAAAGAAGTGGTGAAAATTACCCCCTGATTTCTAAGTGACCGGAACAATTTAATTCGACTGTCACTATTGTCATTCTTTTAAAGTCTACCTCTTTATTATTATTATCATTATTTTATTAATCATATTTCAAATATAAGAAAAGTTATGAGTGCATGCTAGTGTTTAATGTGTATGTGTATGCCCGTGCGCACGTGCATTGAGAGAGAGTGTGTGTGTGTGTGTGTGTGTGTGTGTGTGTGTGTGTGTGTGTGTGTGTGTGTGTGTGCACGCAAGTGAGGTAGATACCTAGATCGACAGATAGAGAAAGCAAGATAGATAGATAGATAGATAGATAGATAGATAGATTGATAGATAGATAGATAGATAGACAGATAGATAGATAGATAGATAGATAGGTTGGTAGGTAAATAGGTAGATAGATAGATAGATAGATAGATAGATAGATAGATAGATAGATAGATAGATAGATAGATAGATAGATAGATAGATAGATAGATAGATAGATAGATAGATAGATAGATCCTAACTCACCAGTGAACATTTGTTTGTCATTGCTTTCTTTACTTGTTTTAATGTAAAGATCAACAAAGTCACAAATCTGATCCGGGTTATAGGTCGCTTCACGTTCTGTCAGCAGAGTCTGTAGATAGGTATCTAGCTTGATTTTCGAGTTGGTCATAACCTCCTCCTTTTACAATAAGAAATGTCATACACAAGTTAAAAAGCGTAAAAATTGTCCCCTCAAAAAGATTCCTAGCAAAAATAAAATCACTGCAAGTGTATAATTAAATATGATTTTATGTATTCTTCAACAGTTAAATAAACGATTCGTAGATGTGGCAGAGTAAATTTGCATATCCTTATTTATAAACTTAATCGTTATATAAATTGTTAAATTGTAAAGTAACCAGACCATCAGCACTCCTTATCATGGTATTTTTGTGTCAGAGTTGGAGTAAACTACTCGAGTTGAGAATACTCTAGAAATTATTGATGAAATCCAACCAGTTCCAACTGGATGAGTAGTTTATGTTATCCAATAGTTAAGATTTAGGTGAATGAGACCAGCCAGCGGGCTGAGATAAAAAGTTTACCTTCTGTGGAGAGTTATTTTGTCTAATTGAATTTGGAGTGGCAAGAAGTCCGATCATGAAAGGAAGCCATTAGCTTAAGAGAGAGATAATGGACTTTGAAATATTTTGTGCATTTTGCTAGTGATATGTTATACTAGAGATGTATTATGTAAGTAGACTATTATTTCTACAAATGTTTGAACTAAGAAGCTCGTATATAATGTATCGAGCTAATAAATACTGCTGCAGGAAGCTGTATGTATTGGGCTAATAAATACTGCTGCAGGAAGCTGTAAGCTGAGACTTGAATGTAAGAAAGAGTGGGGTTAAAAATGAATAAACTGGAAACTTAGTGTTTGTTCCCTGAAAAAACTGCCTTTCCTTGTTTATGCTGACTTCATTCAACAATTTCTGGTACAAGGAAGGTGCTACAATTATTGTTCTGCTTGAGGGAGCTAACATGTCAAAGGAGTGCCAGGTTAGCCTCGAGAGAATACCAGCTATTCAGTGCTCTACAACATGAGATGAAAAACATGTAGAATGGACAGTAATAATGTAAACAATAAACTTGTGACTTTGTTATGAAAATCGTGTAAAAAGACTACTGCGATATCGCCTATACAAGGTTACATAGAAACTGTTATCACTTATCCCTAATAACTCCATTTCTGTTCTCTGATAAGAACTATCCATTGATTTGTACTGACACTAATCTAGTGAACTGTGTGTTAGGATATAAGACTATATATATATATTATTCGAACAAGATTTCATGGAAATATTGATGTCTAGTAATTGGTATATGTATATTTAATTGTTGATTTAATAAATTTATTGACCTTCTTACACATATTGATAGCCTTATGTTGGAGAAGAAAGTGGTTGGAAGGGGGCTAACTAAAAGTCGAACTTCTTTAGTAAGAACGTTTCCACTAACGGAATTATTGAGTGACGGTAAATGTTTTCTTTTTAATATTGTGGAAGAGAGAAAATGTTTACAGTGAATCATATCCGCCAAGTGAGAGAGATGAGTGGTGTATACTGGAAAATTATTAATAACATGAATTAAGATTATCATCACTTGTAATTAGTTATTGATGATTAATTAAATAATAATAATCAAAACCATTAACTAGGTGACGTTGATGTCACAGTAGGCAACAGACATTCATAACCATTGTGTTTCAATTTGTGTGTGTGTTTATGAATGCTTTTGTATGTATGTGTGTTCACTAAATATACATGTGAAGAAATATATAAATTATTATTTTAATATTTCAATTTAAAGATCATAGTTACTATTTAGTTGCTTGATTTTTGTTTCGTTTTGTTTGTTTTTGATGATTTCAATTTAATCCTCAATGTTATTATTATGTTTAAAAATAAATTCGTCCACATATTTTTTAAACTGGCAAAGCGAATTCAGCAAACTCCATACTTTCTCGCAAAATCATATACTACTTCTATATAAATACAAATACAAGTATAAATATAAAATATAAATATAAATAAATATCTAACTGTGTACGATACGTGGAACATGGGGGGAAAAAGTGACCTCAGCAATTTATCGCTCCTGCTGTCACTCAGAATTATATATTCATACCCGTACTCACGTTGTCGCACTTACTGTGGACTAGGAATTTGTTTTTTCACATCCGTTATAAATTTGAATTGTGAATTCTCAAGCAGTCTTTTACAATTGAAAGAGAAATCAATTTTGAGTTAATAATGAGGAAAGAAAAGCAAGAAAGCAATGAAGGTTATTCTAAGAAAGTTCAGCCCTTAGGACAACTGAATCATCTCGACAACGCCTCGATGACATGAAGATCTGGGCCAAAACATTATTGCACCCACTGATGACATTTTAAGAATATAGATCCCTTTTTCAAAATACTACAAGACCTGATGAAGGCTTGTAAGATAATGAGGACACAAATCTGGGACGTGAGACGCAACCTAAGTATGATGACAACAAATTTTAACAGGACTTGACAACATTCTTAACAAAACTTCAATCTGAACTTTGTCCCTGTATTTTAACTAGGGACCGTATGTCGTAAAGTTAGAAGACAGAAGGTCTACACATTCAGGCGTGCAGAAATCACAGAAAGAGTTTACAAAGAACGTAAAGTTAGAAGACAGAAGGTCTTCACATTCAGGCGTGCAGAAATCACAGAAAGAGTTTACAAAGAACGTAAAGTTAGAAGACAGAAGGTCTGCACATTCAGGCGTGCAGAAAGTTTACAAAGAACGTAAAGAAATTAGTAGCAAAGTAAGAATGTGATCTCAGTGCGATAAATTTAAGTAAATTTAAGAAAAAACCCAATGTGATTAAAGTGCAATAAATTTCAAACAAGAAACTATAGGGTTAAATTGCAATAAATTTCAGAAAATCCCCATTGTGATTACAGTGCAATAAATTTCAGAAAGGAAACAATGCAATCAAACTTACCGCACGAGTAAAGGCAAAGGGAAAGAAGCGAAGAAAGGGGAAGAAATTTATTGGTGCAAAAAATCCGTCTGTCTTTATTGATTCATCAATCAATAACAACAGGTCAATAAATTTCGGATCGTCATATTCAAATCTGAAACGAAAGTAAACATTATTGTTTTATATTCCCTCGCTATAGTGAATCCCATTTTATGTGAATTTAGTAGTAGTAGTAGTAGTAGTAGGAGTATATAAACTACTTCTACATTTAAATACAAGGATATAATTCTATTTTTCCAACGGATCTTTTCCAAAGTAACGTACCGTGATCCAAAGATGATGCTGCAGATAATGTTACTTGTACACTTCGCTAAAAGTGGCCTCATGTTGACCTCTTGTCCTTGACATTTATCCAAAATGTCCATGATCGCATGAGCCTCCTCTTGCACCCGTTTCTCTAGACTCTTCTTGCCCACCCCGAATTCTCTCATTGTTGTCATCGTAACCCGACGCAAGTCTTTCCAGATGGGGCCATCGTTGAAGATAATACCTGTTAAATAGCCAGAGACAAAGACTTTCATTGAAAGGGAGACAACCAGTGTTTCAAGCCGATTGAACTAAATAAAGGCACATTTGTACAGTACACATTCTCTAAATATTTTGTTTTAATTAGCAAATTGATATTCAAGACTTTACCAGTTCCAAATCGTTTTTGTCTAGTGATTTTACTATTAACCTCATATTCCGTTATGTCAAAGAAAATATAAAATGTATGTGCTATATCAAATAATGTCTTGTTTTAGAATAAATAAGTAAATATATTGCAAGATTTAGCGTGTTGAGCATTTTCCAAATCAGAATTATCTAGATGTATGATGTTGGCAAATGAACGCTGGCTGAATGACTTACACTTTGCTTGCAGAATATTGTTAGACAGACCTACACTTTGCTTGCAGAATATTGTTAGACAGACCTACACTTTGCTTTTTGCAGAATATTGTTAGACAGACCTACACTTTGCTTGCAGAATGTCGTTAGACAGACCTGCACTTTACTTGCAGAATGTCGTTAGACAGACCTACACTTTGCTTGTTGAATGCTGATATGATTTAATATATTTAATCATATTTTATGAACATTTTTTTAAAGGAAGAATACTGTGAGGTGATATCATATTATCTTTCATCCATTATATACCACACTCCTTTATGCAGATGTGGTCCATGATAGGGTAATCTCTCCATGCTCCCCACCCCCACCCAATGCTAGTCGTCGTATAATAAACGCGCAACTCGAGCTCACTTCGACCTGACGTATGATTGCTATTCACGTCATAGACAACGACTTTCATAGACATTTCTGACGTATGATTGCTATTCACGTCATAGACAACGACTTTCATAAACATTTCTGACGTATGACTACTATTCGCGTCATAGACAACCACTTTCATAGACATTTCTGACGTATGACCACTATTCGCGTCATAGACAACCACTTTCATAGACATTTCTGACGTATGACCACTATTCGCGTCATAGACAACCACTTTCATAGACATTTCTGACGTATGACCACTATTCGCGTCATAGACAACCACTTTCATAGACATTTCTGACGTATGACCACTATTCACGCCATGGACATCCACATTCATAGAATTTCCTGACTTATGATGTGTCCAACTTCTTAATTCTCAGGCACCTGCCCTCACCATACCGTCAGAAAACGTCACCAAACGTAACTAGGAAGCATGGGATGAGCAAAGGTAAAAGAGAAATTTATTCCAACAATATAGCATGCATTTATCATACACACACACACACACACACACACACACACACACACACACACACACACACACACACACACACACACACATACACACACATACACACACACACACACACACACATACACTACAAATAACATTCAATCAAAGATAAAATATAAACTCTAAACAGCATATAAGTATTAAGAATTTAGTAATGTTGAGACTTGCTGTCTTTGCTTTGGAGAAATAAAGTTCAGTTTACGACAACTAAGTAAGAGTTAACATATATGTCTTTCGGTGTTGTAAAGTCCATTCATTATCCAGTAGATAAGATTCTTATAAGTATTACAACAGTCAATACAGACAAATCAATAACATATCATGCAACACAAAGTAGAAGGAAAGAAAATAAGATAGAGTCAGACGTTTAAGATTCATGACATTAATTTTGCAAAGTTCATTCATTATCCAATAGATAGGATCCTTATAACTATTACAACTGTCAACACAGACAAATCAATAACATGCATCACAATGTAGAAGGGAAATAAAATAAAATAAGCATTTAAGGTGCATGACCGTAATTTGCAGAGTTGTCCTATCTTGCACAGCCAGCAGTAACAAATGAGGCAATCGGCAGTCTGTCACCGATTGCTGTCCATAGCATGGCCAAGTGAGACGATTGAAGTCGTCTCAAAAGCAGGTCGAGGTAAAAGCTGAAACATGCGGGACTATGGTACATCATGAAACCAGGTAAACATAGGGGAAAAAAACAAAAAAGCCGTTGCCACTGTTTCTTGCAACAATACGATACTTACCCCGTAAGCCCAACGATTCCTTTCATTATATAACTTATCAAACTTCTTTATCTTTTTGCTGAATACATCATTTTAATTATCTCAGTTCTCTCAGCCTCAGACTTCTGTCTCCTTGCTGAATATATAATATTAATTACCTCACTTCTCTTAGACTGAATATATAATATTAATTACCTTAATTCTCTCAGCCTCAGACTTCTCTATCTCCTTACTGAATATATAATATTAATAACCTCAATTCTCTCAGTCTCAAACTTCTCTGCCTCCTTGCTGAATACATGTACATAATATTCTCAATTCTCTCAGTCTCACTTCTCTGTCTCCTTGCTGACTACATCATTTTAATAACCTCAATTCTCTCAGTCTCACTTCTCTGTCTCCTTGCTGAATATATAAAATTAATAACCTCAATTCTCTCAGTCTCAGCACATTAACGTATTGTGTCATCAATGTCCTAGCACTCTCTCATTTGATTACACCACGCTATAAATCCTTACAAAATTACATGTGTAACATAGCCACTATTAAACAAGTGTTCCATAATATGCCTTATACTACATAATCTTCCTACAGTATTTGCAAATATTACAAAAAAGGTATAATTAATCAAGCATAGAATCCTTCAAAAATTAAACTCGCCATAAAATCTTCAAATCATTATAAATAGGATTCTACAAAATATAATTATACAAAGTGAAATCATGCTATGAAGCATTCTATTGGTGATTACACACGTCACATACAAAAAATATAATTATGCAAAGTGAAATCATGCTATGAAGCATTTTATTGGTGATTACACACGTCACATACAAAAAAATATTGTTATGCAAAGTGAAATCATGCTATGTAGCAGTCTATTGGTGATTACACACGTCACATACAAAAAATATAATTATACAAAGTGAAATCATGCTATGTAGCAGTCTATTGGTGATTACACACGTCACATACAAAAAATATAATTATACAAAGTGAAATCATGCTATGTAGCAGTCTATTGGTGATTACACACGTCACATACAAAAAATATAATTATACAAAGTGAAATCATGCTATGTAGCAGTCTATTGGTGATTACACACGTCACATACAAAAAATATAATTATACAAAGTGAAATCATGCTATGTAGCAGTCTAGTGGTGATTACACACGTCACATACAAAAAATATTGTATAATAATTTATGTCGTGCTCTCGACTCAATCTAAGTATATCATGAAAATACTCTTCAGTGACGACAAAATATCACAAACAAATATATGTATATATTTACAGCTTATATACACATGTGTGTGTGTGTGTGTGTGTGTGTGTGTGTGTGTGTGTGTGTGTGTGTGGTGCATATGTGTGTGTGTGTGTGTGTGTGTGTGTGTGTGTGTGTGTGTGTGTGTGTGTGTGTGTGTGCATAAATAAAATACATTAACTACAGGCTGAAAAAGAATTATAAAAAGTATAAGTCCAAATTCTGTCATTTTCAATTTCCTCTCAAATACAGAGCTGACTACCCATGCACCTTTAAATGGGGACTCAACCATCTGACCTTGATTAAAACACAATTATTTTGGGAAATGGATTTTATGAAGGTTCGACTTCACCCTCTATACATTAGCGATTTTGATTGGTTAGTTTCAATTCATCGGTAAATTATTACATACACTTCAGTAGAGTATTTATCTGTCAACTAATAATGGTCATTAATTATCACTCATTTAACCCACCTAATCCTAACCCACCTAAACACCCTGCAATGAACAGCGCACCTATGATTTGAAAACATTGGTCATTGAAACCTGAATAGCATATGGCTAATTCTTTTAGCATGAGATTTCTCCACACTTACATTTTCGAGTAAACAATTTGAACCGGCTTCTATTACTATTTATCTTAATGTGCAGACATGACTTCCAATTTAAGCACAGTTAGTTAAAAGGACTATAAAACGAGAAAAATATACTACATTTTTATTAATATAAAAAATGTCATATGATTGAAAAATGAAATTAGGGGCAATGGCAAAATAATTGCCACAAATACATCTCATCTTTAACAAACCATTAGATTTTTAATTGCATTCACACAGCATGAGTCTTACCAATGCCCACATCGTTGACCTTCTTCAAGGTGTACAAATTACAAGGTCGTCCAGAGAAAATATTTCCCTTCTTCACAAATGCTTCATGTATTGCCTAGATAGATAGATAGATAGATAAATAGATAGATAGATAGATAGATAGATAGATAGATAGATAGATAGATAGATAGATAGATAGATAGATAGATAGATAGATAGATAGATAGATAGATAGATAGATCCATTTGCAAGCAGAAACAGGGATCATAATAATTTTTTAAAATATAATTAAATTCGAATAACCTTTCACAATTATACCTAAAACGAGGAATTTATAATTGCATTAAATTTGATCGAAGAGAAATATCAGAACAAAGAAAAAAAATATCATTGAATAGTATGTCATTAATCATTGAACAGTGTCATTAATCATTGTTATAGTGTTCAAACAACTTTAAATGAATTAAATTGCCTCCCTTTCTTAAATATATTGTATATGTATTTCTGTATACATTATACGACCGATCTGCAAACGATTTAAACAACTTTACAACATGTGTCTTATAATTCGGAGGTCTTACATTCTACATTTGGTTACTCGTTAAAACTCTTTGCTATAAGTGGAGAAATCATTTTTCCGCATTCTCAACAACTACATTTACTGCTAGCACTGTAATTAACATTTATTATGGACGAGAAAAGTTATTTATATTTAGGGGGTTGTATTAGATCCTTGCCACTTTCTTACAAAAGGCCAGACATAATGCTGGCGTAATTAAAAAAAGAAACTAATTTATAATTCCAGTAGGAATAAAAGTTAATTAATAAAACATCATACAACACAATCGTAATTCTAATCTGTACTTTTCTTTTCAGGTCACCTCGTAGGAGTTGAGAACGACAAAGCGAAGACTCCCAAGCTGTAAAGTGATGACGTCTCCATATTTGTGACGAAATTTGTCCAAGACTTTTAAAATGTCACCATCTGACAAAGCCAGAGACAGGATGCTACCCACCTGTTAAGAGTCAGATATTAATGATGGGATGGATGATGTTTTAGGTGCTGCTTGCTGTTAGAGTCAAAGATTAATGATGAGGTGATAGTTGATTTAGGTGTTGCTTGTTTTTAAAGTCAAATAGTAATGATGAGATATTTGCTAATTTATGTATTGCTTTGACAAATCTTTCATGTAATTTTTTATTCGAAAGTGTGTTGCTGTGAAAGGCCTATGTGTGTGTGTGTGTGTGTGTGTGTGTGTGTGTGTGTGTGTGTGTGTGTGTGTGTGTATGTGTGTGTGTATTTGTGTGTGTTTGTGTGTGTATGCGTGTGTGTGTGTGTGTATTTGTGTGTGTATGTGTGTGTATGTGTGTGTGTATGTGTGTGTGTGTATGTCTGTGTGTCTGTGTGTGTGTGTGTACATGTACTTTCGTTGTTACATGTTTTCTTGAGCAGTAATGCGTGCGTGTATGCGAATGGCGAGATAGGTCTTATGATACGATCCGGAGATTTAATTTCACATGCTGTGTGTTTGTTGAGACGAAAAAAAAGACTTAAGATTTATTAATACGATTCAAGAATACAGGAAGCGAAACACTGACCACAGGTAGTCGGAGTGGCCCGGGTGGGAGGTTTTTGGGTGACGTCATCCAAAAGTAGAACAAGAAAAATGTCACTAAGAAAGCAATCACAGCTGTCACGTCCAGCGGAGTCACAAGATGTCCAAGCATGGTGGTCCAGTGTGACAACCTAAATAATGATGCCATTTACGACATAATAATATCATGATAAAATAAGTCGAGTTCAATGTTAGCAAAAGCTATAACTAAATTGTTACTTACCAGTTCTCCACAAGAACTCAATATCAACTGCAGACACACCAAAAACCGCAAACACACCAAAAACTGCAGACACACCAACAACTGCTGACACACCAACAACTTCTGACACACCAATCAACTTCAGACACACCAACAACTGTTGACATAACAACAGCAAACACACCAAAAACTTCTGACACACCAACAACTTCTGGTTGTGACGACCGAGAAAGGTTTTCGACACAAAATGGCCGGGAAGAGAACGAGACAAGCAATCAAATTTCTTTCTTTAATTGTAGGTTTTCAAAATACTTTTAAATGAAAAAAAATCGATTTTATTTTACAGTTCAAATAGATATTTTCAAAACATGCAAAGCTAGAAGAATCCAGTGTCAAAACATTACATTGCAGGAAGAATATACAAGTATTAAAGTGAGGTAAATAATAAATATTAGCACTTCATTGTCACTGGACTGCCAGCTTGTCTTCAAAATGCGCGATGACTATAGGACTCTGAGTAAATAACGTCAGGGTTTTGCTGGAAGTGTGCTTTATAAACTAGCAAGCAATGTCAGGGTTTTGCTAGAAATGCTTTATAAACTAGCAAGCAACGTCAGTGTTTTGCTGGATATGCTTTATAAACTAGCAGAGAGCGGTGTAGAAGGTGACCTAATTCTAGTAATGTCAGTGCACAAGAATAATCCTAGGTTTACCATGGAAAAATCCCAAGAGATCAAGTGCACAATGAACTCTAATGACGTCATTTAAGAACATTCGGGCCCTAGACATGGCTAGGGTAGATTATAGGGTAGATTATACATCAGCCCGTTTTATAAATACACCGTGTCACCTTAGACTACTAAGCGCGAAATTAAAGTGGACGTTAAGCTGAATGCAGTCAAAATATATTGAAAAAAAAATTTGTTCTGAAGACCACAAACACAAAGTAGGCGACTGCTATTAAGTTCGAGTTTTGCACTGCGAATAAAGCTGCTAAACTAAGTACATAAATAAAACCTTACTATTAAGTGTAATGTAAGAAGTTTTAAAATGCACTGTGTCATGCTGCTTGAATATAGAATGTAGGCGCAGTTACAGTATAACGACCTCAACGAGTATAATAAATTGTACCGTTAATAAGTGCACTGAATATTTACCATTGATGTGCAGCTCCTAGCTAAGTACTGACGTCCAATGGCAAACTGACCAACATTTAAGGGTCAAGATTGAATAACGAATATAAATCTTTACCTTCTTTTGAGTTGACAGTCGTGTTGTAATCGTCTACACTTCTGTCGAGACACGCGAGTCAGTTTATGAACTCGTCGCTTCACACTAGTCTGACAGACACATTGCATTTACAGACATTTTACAGGTTCTTCCCAGTTCAAGTTCAAGGACGCCTCATTGTTCCAGTACAAAGTGCAACTTCGCCAAGTTTCTGCGCACTTACATTGAATGATCCCTCCCTCCCTCTCTCTTCTCACAAGAGGTCTTGTATTTAGAATAACCTTTCTCAAGTTTTATACGCTGGAGGAACCCTTGAAATAATTTTCGGTCTCGGAAAGCTACATAAAAATTATTATAATTACAGCTCACGGAACGTTAGCGTGACAGTAAGTTGACGATATAACAATCCAATAATAATTGTCAATGCTCTTTTGAGTAGAGAATAATTATGTGTGGACCTGTTTATTTTAGCCACTTTATTAGCCTACTTTACTTGTTTGGTCCTACCCCCCACCCCACCCCTGCACACAAAGAATATCAACTGCAAGTTAGTATTGTAGGTATGGGAAACTTCAGTGTTTCCTTTTTGTGTAAAATTCCGTATTTGATTTTTTTTACCTTAACCCAAGTAGGCCCAAATAACTTATCTCAAATTTCTACTCTACAAGATGCTAATGAAGTATGGTATGTAATATGTGGTACGGTATGTAGTATTGTACTATGTATTATGGTTATATAGTAGTTATGTAGCATGTGGTACAGTATGTGGTATGGTATGTAGTTATGTAGTATGGTATGTAATACGTAGTATGGTATGTAGTATGTGGTTTGGTACGTAGTTATGTAGTATGTGGTATTGTATGTAGTTATGTACTATGTGGTCTGGTATGTAGTATGTGGTCTGATATGTAGTACGTGGTCTGGTATGTAGTTATGTGGTATGGTATGTAGTATGTGGTCTGGTATGTAGTTATGTGGTATGGTATGTAGTACGTGGTATGGTATGTAGTATGTAGTATGGTATGTAGTATGTGGTTTGGTATGTAGTTATGTAGTATGTGGTATTGTATGTAGTATATGGTATGTAGTTATGTAGCATGTGGTACGGTATGTAGTATGTGGTATTGTATGTAGTTATGTAGTACATGGTCTGGTATGTAGTATGGGGTATGTGCAACGGTAGTCTTAGCCCATATTCCCATGCTGTGACAGTGTGAGTTAAAATTTAAGTCCACAATATTTTTGATCTGCCACAAATGAAGATTTGACTAAAATGGTGGGGTTTGTTAGTATCTGATTTTATGTTGAGCTGCTTGTTCATTAGAACTTACTGCTTATATTGGTTCTGTTCATTAGAACTTACTGCTTATATTGGTTCAAACTCTGTTGTTGTTTTTAAAACTGTTTTACTTTCTATATATTGATTTATTTTTTATTGACTGTTATGTTTATATATATATGATTTCAGTACCAGATTTAATATGCCTAGCAGCAAACATATAGATATTGTAGCCTCAACACTGGCATAAAACTGGGTTGCCACTTTTCAGTTTTTGATTTAGTTAACTGATTCAAGTAGTCATGAGTTCGGTACTGTATGCATTGATTTTCTTGCTTACTTGCAGAGTAGTGTCTTCAAGGGATCTGTAGTTGTTTTTTTTTTTTTTAAACTGCATTGCTTCAGTATCTGATTTACTTTGATATGAAGTGTCTCCATGTTTATTAAGTATCATCTGCACTTGCATTTGTAAAACTGATTTGTTAGTGGCACTTAGCAGCTAGTTAGCTGCTTCATAACATAGTGCCTAGCTTGGGCACTGTAAATGTGAGGTTTTGGTATTCACTACAACTTACTTAGCTGCTTGCTAATTAGGAACTAAATTATATTACTGATGTATTTATCTGTTTACTAAAGAAACAGGTATTGTAAGCAACATTGTGTGTTTATGATTGTGTGTGTGACTGTGTTTGTGTGTGTGTGTTTGTGTGTCTGTCTGTGTGTGTGTGTGTGTGTATGTGTGTGTGTGTGTGTGTGTGTGTGTGTGTGTGTGTGTGTGTGTGTGTGTGTGTGTGTGTGTGTACTTTGCTAGTTGGTACCCATTGTGTTCTAGTCTGAATGATCAATCATCATATTTACAGTGTCAGCTGAAGAGAAAGGTTAAAAAATCACATATTCAAGCCATTGGGTTTTAACTGTTCTACCAATTGGACACAGATACTTACATTATTATGTGTCACAGGAAATGAGGGACAGAAATTATATTTTATTTCATTTTAAAAAACCGCTAACAAAACTAGTTGGGTAACCCGAGTTTTGTTATTTTTCGTATGTAGCATGAACTTCCAGTAACGGTCACCTAAGATCTCTTTAGTAGACAGACGTTCGTGACGCAGTGTGTGTTAAATATCATATTGAATATATGTATTAGTTTATGAAGAATATGTATATTAAATAAATTGGGACAACTGCGCACTACGGTCACATGTTGTTGACGAGAGAAATGGCCAGTGCGCATTAGAATTGACCACAGAAAAGCGTGCATCACGATTACCACTATATATCCAAGGCAAAAATCATGTCACAGGACATAGCTTCTGGAAGTTTTGGAAACATTCAGTGAAACTATATAAGAGGCAAAATGAAGACTTTATTCTCAATGTTGAAAACGTCGATTCGTCTGAAGCCAGTCTAACTTCACGTATGAATTATCTCATGTACAGAGATTTCATAAAGGAAAGCTGCAATAATCTCTTTCCATCCGTTTTCCATCCGTCTGATGCCATATATTGAGTAACGAGGCAAAATTACTCAGTATAACTTTTGGCAAAGTGGAAAGTTCGCTGTCAAAGAAAACCCGATGCATGCGACGCTGGTTGTATGCAGTTAACGACACGAGGGACCAACTTGTTCTTCCCCCTGTCTGAGTTCGTTTTGGCAGTCTATCCCGCAAATTGAGAGGCTAGCACCGAGATTTTCTTACAGATATCCGGATTTCTACACTCAATGTAATGCGACGACACATCCCACTGGACGACTCTACCCGATAATGCTAAACGTCGTTGGGGGGTCCGTTTCCACGACAACCAACAAACAGCGACAATTATCGAGACTGACAACAGTCAGCTAAATTTCAGATTTCTCCCCAGTGATAATCTGAAAGTGGTGCCTAGATTCTGCAGAATCTTCACCTGTAACGCGACGCCTCAATTGCGTCCCATCTTCACTTTGAAGTGCCGCTTATAAGTGACGTGTGAGATTACGTCATCTCCTTGGAACTCTGACATAAATAGTGAGTAATAATTAGCACGGCTAACGCGCACATACTTAACTCTAGGACTCAAAGAAAATGAACATTATTATATCATTTGTGAAATACGAACTGTAATGTTAAAATTAATGCTTATTCTATATGTTAACTATTGTTAAAGCGGCCCCATTTGCCGCATAAGAATTGTGTAATTAATCTTTATTTTATATTTTGAATTTCATCATTTTCATCCCCCCTTATTTCCCACAGAGTGTATGACATTGGAAAGTTGAATGAATGATTAATCACTGTGCGAAAGAGTAGTGCCCCTTTTAAATCGGAAAATAAATAACCTGATTTAAACATCTTTCAACTCTCTTGTTATTCATAGTTTTTGAGAGGGACGAAAGAATTTGTACTATTGTTTTGCACCGTTCGTCTGTTCGTCCATTTATTCACATTTATGATACACACTCACAACACACACCGCCAATAAAACGTTCCTTGGCATGACATCAATAAATTGGGCCCCACCCAAACATCAATGGTGTATGTCATGTGTGTCTATGTAACAACTTGACGCGACGTAGTACTGGCATACGTCACCGGGCTTTTCTTGGAGGTGCACCGGAGCAGGCCAAAAATAGACTTCACCCTTTGCATCTCTAACTTCAGCTCGGGGTCGGCTTGTAACGAGCCCTCCCGTTTTGTGACATTATGAAACAGGTTTATTTTTTCACAAACATTTATGATTCCTTTGACATTCTACAAATTGTTCAGTACTTTTGTTTTGTGTAAATAGACAATGACAAAAGCTTGTCTACTTTGCAACATTTTGATATATATCTTTTATGTTTTGTGTTTGAATTTTTTTGTTGTTATTTGAATACTTAAGTTTAATTTGTTGAAAGTCTATAAATTGTTGAGAAATTTGTTTATGTATAATAGCCAGCATTAGTTTGTCCTATTT
The DNA here is from genome assembly GCA_028829895.1 of Sinotaia quadrata. Taxonomy (NCBI): domain Eukaryota; kingdom Metazoa; phylum Mollusca; class Gastropoda; order Architaenioglossa; family Viviparidae; genus Sinotaia; species Sinotaia quadrata. The sequence continues at coordinate 6,245,204 of CM054183.1, forward strand.
GTATTATTTCAGTGAAAACACCATCATTATATTTGTTACTTTTGTTTTAATAATTTTTATAATACTTTTCTACCCATGGAACCTATCTTTAACAGTCATAATACACTCCAGAATAACTGTCAGTTGCTTACTTAAACTTATTCTTGCTTGAATTTATTCCTGAACTGTTTATTTCTATGGTTTAAACTTGCACTAAAATAAATAAACAGTCATCACATGTCAACACACCAATTATAACTTACATGGTCCAACATTAATACTAAGTGTATATAATAACTTGTATTGTTTGTGACTAAAGCTTCATTTGTCTGGCTGTTTTAATTATTTATTTTTAGTTTTCACAAACTTCTTATCACATGTATTACTGTGGCATGTTGACTGTGCACATGACAATGATTATGACAAAAGTTTTCATGGCAGTTCTTCACTAGAAAAACACTTCAAGAACTTTTTTTAAAAATCACAGCCATAGATGTTTCTGCCTGCATGATAACAACGGTGCAAACATTCAAGTTAGGTGTTTGTCTTTCATGGACATAAAGCTGCACACTACAATTGCAGAATATACATTGGCCCATTGTATTGCAGAAAGTTGTTTTCACAGAACACCATTCTGATGAATTGTCCAGCACAGTGTTTAGTGTTAACTCCTTTTCATTCACCTCCACCTGTCCCTTCATCAAGGAACAGCCTGTTTCTTAATCCCTTTGAACATCATGACCATCATATTATTCCGCTGTTTCTGAGGTTTTTTTAATGTAATTATTACCATCATAATGATTGTGTTCTTTTGGTGATGCTATTTATACAGTTGCACTTCTTTTGATGAGTAATAGATTTTATTTTGTAAACTATGGCATTTATCATTCAGTAATATTGAGAGCTGAAATGCTAAAAATAAACTAGAGCATTATTTTCAGCATGAAGTGTATTCATTAGTATGTAATCTGCTTGAAGCTTGCATTGTAAATAATTTTTCTCTCTGTGAGTGCCTTAGCCTAGCAGGATGTAATTTAAGCAAAAGTGACGTAGAATGCATTGTTTTCTGTTCTGTTGATTCTAATAATGATCAGATTTCGTGTTCGTATGTTGAAACTCTGAGGGAGAAAGGATGCTTAATCCTGAATTATGAATGTGTACTCTAGAAAGTGAGAAATGCATCGTGTTTTTCTCATATAATTGTTAATGTGATCAAGTATTGTAAATATGATCAAGTATTGTAAATGTGTCATCTGTTTCCTTGCAAAGAAAAAGAAAAAGACATAAGTCCTGCTTTGTTTTATTTTTAAATTTCAATACATTTGTTTGCTTACTTAAAAATAAAAAAAACAAAATGAAGAAGGAAAGAAGTGAAAAATAAACTTGTAATATATATGAATTTTTTTAATGAAAAAGAACAAAATACAGAAAATGCTTATGTTACAAAAAGTCTACTGTATCATGCATTAAATTAAACCTTCCCTGATATCTATGAAAACATGAAAAGGAAGTTATAAAGCAAGGAGAATACATTTAGGGATCAAGATGCTATAGAGAACTACAAAATTAATAGTCAAAGTAAAAATTACATCGAAATACAACACTCTTAGTAAAGAGAGGCTATACACTTTAAATATAATATTACTTGCTGAAGTTAAAATGAGGTTTTACACTGAAATACAACATTATAGTTATAGAAAAACAAAGAATTATATTTTTTTAAAAGGACAAATCTTTTTATATACTCACAGGCTTCATATCTAAACTGGAGATTGAATTCCACTCTTAAGTTTGAAATCTCCGAATTTAATGCCTTTTAATTTAAATAAGTTTTATTATTAGTTCCTCAAGATAGCGCGTAATCTATTTCAGTTATTTTTAATAAGATCTTTGAAAAAAATTACTTCAAACAGAAACAAATTTAAAATGCAAATAATAATAATAATAACAAGCATCCTTAATGTTGTATCGTTTCCTCAGAATACAGTTTTCTATTGTCTTATCACATTGCCATTTAAATAAGATCACAACTGTAATCCTTCTCGCCACTAATCACTCAACGCGCTCTCAGTCAAAACAGCTTTTCTTCTCTCCCCTTCTGATTATCCCCGACTTTCACACTATAAAAGTAAACAGCTTTTCTTCTCTCCCCTTCTGATTATCCCCGACTTTCACACTATAAAAATAAACAGCTTTTCTTCTCTCCCCTTCTGATTATCCCCGACTTTCACACTATAAAAATAAACAGCTTTTCTTCTCTTCCCTTCTGATTATCCCCGACTTTCACACTATAAAAATAAACAGCTTTTCTTCTCTCCCCTTCTGATTATCCCCGACTTTCACACTATAAGTAAACAGCTTTTCTTCTCTCCCCTTCTGATTATCCCCGACTTTCACACTATAAGTAAACAGCTTTTCTTCTCTCCACTTCTGATTATCCCCGACTTTCACACTATAAAAGTAAACAGCTTTTCTTCTCTCCACTTCTGATTATCCCCGACTTTCACACTATAAAAGTAAACAGCTTTTCTTCTCTCCACTTCTGATTATCCCCGACTTTCACACTATAAGTAAACAGCTTTTCTTCTCTCCACTTCTGATTATCCCCGACTTTCACACTATAAAAGTAAACAGCTTTTCTTCTCTCCACTTCTGATTATCCCCGACTTTCACACTATAAAAATAAACAGCTTTTCTTCTCTCCCCTTCTGATTATCCCCGACTTTCACACTATAAAAGTAAACAGCTTTTCTTCTCTCCCCTTCTGATTATCCCCGACTTTCACACTATAAAAATAAACAGCTTTTCTTCTCTCCCCTTCTGATTATCCCCGACTTTCACACATAAAAGTAAACAGCTTTTCTTCTCTCCCCTTCTGATTATCCCCGACTTTCACACTATAAAAGTAAACAGCTTTTCTTCTCTCCCCTTCTGATTATCCCCGACTTTCACACTATAAAAGTAAACAGCTTTTCTTCTCTCCACTTCTGATTATCCCCGACTTTCACACTATAAAAGTAAACAGCTTTTCTTCTCTCCACTTCTGATTATCCCCGACTTTCACACTATAAGTAAACAGCTTTTCTTCTATCCCCTTCTGACTATCCCCGATATTCATTTTATAAATAAACAACTTTTCTTCTCTCCACTTCTGCCTATTGTAGTGCTGAGCATGTCTGTGTCAAAGAATGGCATTAGTAGTTTCTCAGATTTTCAAGATGGCAACGTCACTCAGTTTGCCTCATTAAATTCCTTTCTATTTGCCTGAATCCTTTTTGCCAACCTATCGATTTGTTTGAATCAGTTGTCACCCTTTCAGTTAGCCTGAACAAATCTGAGTGCTACTCAGTTTATATAATTTAATTTGATAGCCAATCAGTTTACATCATTCTATTTGATAGCCAACATTTACGTCTTTTAGTTTGTTAGCTAATATTTATATCATTAAATGTAATACAATTAGTTTACACCTTTCAATTTGATAGCCACTCAATTTACATCATTCATTTTGACAGCCAATCGATTTTTCTTTTTCAGTGTAAAGATCATTCACTTTGAATGATTTTTTAATAACTACTCGATTTGCATGATTCGCTTTGATAAACACCCAGATATTAAATAACAGTAAAACTCCAAGAAATTTATCAGTAAAAGATAATTTATGCCTGGAACTGTGATGCTCCTCTGCAAGTCATCTAAATAAAAATAAATGAGTGGTATGTATTATACCTGCTAGGAATCATTCATAAATACATTTAGGTCTATATTACAACTGCTAGTAGCCAATATTAAATAGGTCTGTATTACAACTGTTTGCAGTCATTAATAAATAGGTCTATATTAAAACTGCTAGTAGCCAATATTAAATAGGTCTGTATTACAACTGTTTGCAGTCATTAATAAATAGGTCTATATTAAAACTGCTTGCAGTCATTAATAAATAGGTCTATATTAAAACTGCTAGTAGCCAATATTAAATAGGTCTGTATTACAACTGTTTGCAGTCATTAATAAATAGGTCTATAATACAACTGCTAGTAGCCAATATTAAATAGGTTTGTATTACAACTGTTTGCAGTCATTATCATTAAAAAATAGATCTGTATTACAACTGCTAACAAGAATGCATCATTTCTTGAAATAATAAGGGTTAAGAGTTTAATGTAAGCCTTGATCTGTAACATTCACTTTGTAAAGAAAAAGACATCACAATGATGATGATGTGACAGACGCAGAAGAGGTTGTGATTCGAAGAAAAGTTCAAGATTGAAACTTACCTACCAATATTGGATAAGTTATGATTGAAACTTACCTACCAATACTGGATAAGTTATGTGCAGAGCTTTCCAGTCGTGTGGAAGCATATAACAAGATTCATTCTCTAGTTGGGTTTTCGTTGAGTTCCCATCGAAGATAGACGCCGAAATTAAAACAGCTGCCCAAAGATTTAGAGAGAATTACCCTGAGGACATCGAATTGGAATCTGCAAATGAAAGGGTTCATTTCAAGTATTTCATATCATACTTAAAGATTCTGATGAAACAGTGCCAGCATCGCATTCGTACAAACTCTTTTTTGAAAATATGGTGCAATCAACGTTCTCAAATGTTAAAACAAACTCTTTTTTGAAAATATGGTGCAATCAACGTTCCCAAATGTTATGACAGCGTTAAGAATTTATATGTATCTCATGTTCATGAATGCTACTGATGAAAGAACCTTTTAGAAGTTAAAACTACTGAAAAATTGTCATTGATCTCCAATGACCCTGAACGACTGAACTGACTTGCCATTATGGCCACTGAATATGACGTGTTGCAAAAGGTAGGCTTCCGAGATATCCTGAAAGATTTCACGATAAATTGAGGAAAGTGAATGTTTAAAGTTTTGTTTGTTTGAAATGTGTTTAATAATATTTAATAAGTGTTTGTTTGGTGTAATAAAATTGGTTTATTAAAATTGTTGGTAGGTAAAATTAAAAACGTATTAGGAGACAATTTGCGACGGGGGACGAGATTTCGTCTGCCTAAGAGCCTCCACCCAGAATTTTAACCCGGCACTGCTACCCACGGTCTTTGCTTCATTTATACGTTGGCAATGTTCACTATCCCCATCCAACCCAATTGAACCCCTAGTGATATTACCGCCTCTCCTGACACAACTGACACGTGAACTCTGACCCCTTGAGCGAACAAACTGCCGTCCTTTCTAACAGCCGTGACGATGATCGGTATTTTCGCAGTGTTACTGCACTCGTTTGTAACTAAGGAAAAGCACGTTATGTACACACGTGTAGTTCGCGAAATGTTCAGTGTTGGCAAAAGCTAAACTGGAAAGAGTGAGGGATTTAAAAAAAACATACATTCGTGTTGAGTTATATTCGGCAATCTGATCAGAAACTTGTCAGTGTGACCCAGCAAGTTATACGCAGGTTAGTAGGGTTTTCACGTTACGATGACAACTGCAGTATCAAGTCTCGACTTTACCACGATTCGTGTTTATTTACGTAGCAGTGTTCTCATTCTCAATTTCCGAAACCGAAACTCACGACCACTTTGTAAAATGACAAGGACAGCTCCTTCGTGGTAAATATTCTTTATGCAAAAGCAGACGGCCATATATTTTAGTGGTACATTCTTAAAATAAATGTCGTAAAGGGAAAAAATACAAATGGCCTTGGCATTGACCTAAATTGAGGCACTGCATGTAAAGCTTACATATTCAAATAACTATTTCGATTTTATTTTCTTCTTCTTCTTCTTTATCATCTTACTGCTTACGAATGGGTGTTTTATCTGTTCGCTCAGAATTGGACATTATTAAAAATTGAAATTGATTGAAAAGAATTCTAACCCCAAAATAATATGATTTCTCCTGACAACCAACGCAATCCGGCATTCCACTGTTGGCTGGACGTTATGATGTGCATGTTAAGGCATGTGTCTATCTTCCAGCTTTTAATTACCAATCAGTTATCACATAGCTAATGGCCTAGGGCAAGTAGATGTACCTGATATTAAAAATGCCAGCCACTGAAATTCTAAGCAGCAAGTGTTAATCCTTTTAGGGAAAAACTAGTTTTAGTGAGTTGCTCCCCTTCTACTCAAAATTTTTGGAAAACAATTTACACTCACTTTCATTAGTGTTGCATTTAACATACAAAGTGTGACATCTACTTTAAGACTAGCTAAATTATAGCATTAATATTAACAAACATATGCTACATTTTATTCATATAAGGTTCATGTAATAAAAAGCTGACAAATATTGGATAATACTTTAATAGCAAAAATATTTGTCACGTGGGCTAGGATACTTATCGTTGCTGTTTATTGCATTTGTTATCTTTGTACACTAAAGGAAATTCCGTCAAAAATCATTTTACTTCTGCAGTGCATTATTCCTCATGTTCTAAGCTAACCACTGAACCATGATGAGTCAGTTTGCAGACATGCTGGATGTGACAAGTCTCATCATATTCTTGCTGGTGTTTTTTCTGGTGTATAACTGGTTTACAGCTCCCAAGAATCTCCCTCCAGGGCCAATCAGGCTGCCTGTGGTAAGTCAACACATTTAAGTTTTTTTCTTATTATCTCGGTTATAACTCATTTTACATATAAATAAACGTTAAAGACTGGTGTAAGGAATCATTTCAAAAGTTAGAAAGGTCAACAATTCTGACAATTGATTGTTTTTATGTTTAGTCCAATGTCATCGCTGACCTGTTAGCAGATTTACTTTATATTAAGCCAAATCACATGAAATGTTCACACACACACACACACACACACACACACACACACACACACACACACACACACACACACACACACCAACACCGCCTCAGAACAAGGACCAGGACAGAGTGTTAATGTACTACTGGTGCACCATCACCATCAAAACTCCGTGCCAGAAACATCAGCATCGGTACGTGGAACATCAGGTCATTACAAACACCTAGAAAGGTAGAGGAACTGACACACGAAATGAACAGATACCATTGGACCATCCTGGGACTGTGCGAAGTACGATGGAAGAACTTTGGGGAAATCAACACAGGACGGCCATAAACTATACTATTCTGGCAGAGATGATAAATATGAACATGGGGTCGGATTTCTTGTCCACAAAGACATCGTGAACACTGTCATGAGTTGTTGGCCAGTCTCCAGCAGGTTTATCACCATACGCTTAAGGGCAACCCCACTTAATATCACCATCAATCAAGCTTACGCTCCAACTATGAACCATGATGTGAAGAAATAGAGGACTTCTACGACCAACTACAAGAAGTCCTGGACCGGACCACAAAGAAACCATCCACACACTATCTAACATAAAAGTTACCAATATGAGTAAGAAGGTCAATAAATTTAACAATAAATGTATTAAATCAACAATCAAATATACATATAACAAACACAATGTAAAAGATTACTTGGAATCAACGAGAGACGAGTGGTGTCTACTGGAGAATTATTAATAACATACATTAAGATTTTCGTCTCTTGTAATTAGTTATGGATGATTAATTACTACTACTACTACTACTACTACTACTACTAATAATAATAACCATTAACTAGGTGGCGTTGGCGTCACACAATGTATCCCGAATCAGTACAAACCAAGACGTCCTCTTCATGTCTATGATTTTTCTCCTGGACAGGTAGGCAGCATGCTTTCCTTGGCAACTGCAGGGAGTCGAGACTTTTTAGAAATCCTCCGAAAGTGGCATCGTAGTTATGGAGACGTCTTCACGCTGCAGCTTGGCAACACTCGCTTTGTCGTACTGAACTCTCGCGAGGTAATGTAGAAGACTTTCTTTCTTTCTTTCTTTCTTTCTTTCTTTCTTTCTTTCTTTCTTTCTTTCTTTCTTTCTTTCTTTCTTTCTTTCTTTCTTTCTCTTTCTTTCTTTCTTTCTTTCTTTCTTTCTTTCTTTCTTTCTGTGTGCTCTTTCTTTTGCTCAATATTATATAACTTAGTGGCAGGGAGGATTTTGTTGTGACCGCTCGGTGTCATCTGTAAGGAAGCATAGTAAAGTGATGGTAAAATAACTGGAGTAAATCTAAATCTCGTTTTGATCAAGACCTTGTTACGTCATTATCTAACTTTTAGGTTGACGTCACTGTGAACTTGTTTATGGTTATGTGACATTTAAGAATGTTGGGATACTCTGACAATTTATATAACATTTAAATTTTAAAATAGGGAAATAGGCAAATTTACTCCACCATACCCTCCTTGAGCTACATTGATACATATTTCACTGTAATTATGTGACAGGAAACATATCACTGTAATTATTTCATAGAAAACATTTCCCTGTAATTGTGTGACAGGAAACATTTCTCTGTAATTGTGTGACAGAAAACATTTCCCTGTAATTGTGTGACAGGAAACATTTCCCTGTAATTGTGTGACAGGAAACATTTCCCTGTAATTGTGTGACAGAAAACATTTCCCTGTAATTGTGTGACAGGAAACATTTCCCTGTAATTGTGTGACAGGAAACATTTCCCTGTAATTTTGTGACAGGAAACATTTCCCTGTAATTGTGTGACAGGAAACATTTCCCTGTAATTGTGTGACAGAAAACATTTCCCTGTAATTGTGTGACAGGAAACATTTCCCTGTAATTGTGTGACAGGAAACATTTCCCTGTAATTTTGTGACAGGAAACATTTCGCTTAATTATGTGACAGGAAACATATCACTTAATTATGTGAAGGAAATATTTCACTTAAACATCAGTATACTCGTGCCCGTGTTACTTTGATATGTGTCCTGATATTCTATTTATATTATTTCTCCGTTAGGCCATTCAAGAGACATTTGTCAAGAAAGGCGACATTTTCTCGGGCCGACCTTCTGGTTTGTACGTCTGGAGAAAGGTCATCGAATCAATTGGCACTGGTGAGAAAGGATGTTTGTTTGTTTATTAAGTTTTTTTTATTTTATTGTGTGTGTTAAATAATTTACATTTTTCTTTTCTCAAGCGTAAGAAACCATTCATAATTATTTACAGATGTATCCATTAAAAAGTGTTCGAGACTTCAATTTTTCTTAAGAAATGTTTTAATAAAGTAATTTCAAAGAAATATAGGCTACATCTTTACAAACTATTTTTAGCCATAGAAGTAGAACTTTTATATACATCTTTTTTGAAATTCAAAATTGTGTACTCTAGTTTTCAAGAGAACGCATGGTAGTTTTGAAGTTTGTAATTAAGAATAAAAACATATGGTGATAGGAAGAAAAACACAGAGTAAATTCTTGGTCATTGTGAAACAGTTAGTGTTTTACTTAATTGTTCAGTTGTAGTAGGATTAATAGTAACATGTGTAATCTTTAGATTTTATTCTTTTGTAAAATAATGTAATAAAATTATTGTTATAGTTAAAGACAGTCGGGAACCCAAAGCAATTCTAACAATGTATCAGGGAGTGTTAGGAGACTCGGGAACCCAAAGCATTTCTAACAATCATATCAGGGAGTGTGAGGAGAGTCGGGAACCCAATGCAATTCTAAAAATCATATCAGGGAGTGTGAGGGGAGTCGGGTTGGAGGGACTATTTGGATAGTAATTCGTATATGAATAATTTCATTATTCTAGAGTTTAATTACGTAAACATTTTACCCTTTTACATCTTAGATTAGTGATCAAGCATTTCTGTTTGACCAACTTTCAAGAATTAAACATTAATTCTAGAGTTTATTTTTGTAAACATTTTACCCTTTTTCATCTTAGATTAGTGATCAAGCATTTCTATTTGATCAAATGTCAAGAATTAAACATTAATTGTAGCATTTGTTTCAAGCTATTCTAAAATCGGTTTTAAAATTCTAACTTTCAAATAAATTCAAGCGACAGCATAAGTACGGTTAACGAGTTTCGAGTATAAATTGTTTTGAAATTGTTTTGGGACCTATTGTTCTTGATTTTATTTTGTCTGCTAAATAAACTTCAAAATATTCCAAACGTTACAGCCATTTTAATAAACCCCGCACAGTCGGACAGTCTCAATGTTGCACTTGGACAACAGATCTGCTTCGCATGGAGAAAGAGTGGTAATGGAAGTAGAATTAGTGTTGTGATTGACATAGAGAAAGGATGGTGATGGAAGTAGAATAAGGATGATGATTGAAATAGAGAAGCGAGTGGTAATGGAAACATTGGAATAGCGATGAGAAATAAAAGAGAAAAGGAATTGTGATGGAAATAAAATTGTGTGCACGATTGTAGTAGAAAAGGCAGTGGTGGAAGTAGAGAAGGGTTTCCGATGGCAGTAGAAAAATGTGATAATTGAAAGTAGAGAAAAGATAGTGATGAAGTAGAGAAAAGTGATGATGGAAGTGGAGATAAGTACCAGAGACAGTTTTCTCTCGTTTCTGTTTAAACAATGCCCTTGCATACTTAACAGGAATTATTTTAAACGAGGGCCCTTGCATACTTAACAGAAATTATTTTAAACGAGGGCCCTTGCATACTTAACAGGAATTATTTTAAACGAGGGCCCTTGCATACTTAACAGGAATTATTTTAAACGAGGGCCCTTGCATACTTAACAAAAATTATTTTAAACGAGGGCCCTTGCATACTTAACAGGAATTATTTTAAACGAGGGCCCTTGCATACTTAACAGGAATTATTTTAAACGAGGGCCCTTGCATACTTAACAGGAATTATTTTAAACGAGGGCCCTTGCATACTTAACAGGAATCATTTTAAACGAGGGCCCTTGCATACTTAACAGGAATTATTTTTAACGAGGGCCCTTGCATACTTAACAGGAATTATTTTTAACGAGGGCCCTGCTTGGAAAGAAATGCGTCGAGTGACTCTGATGACGATGAGGGAGTTCGGGGTGGGCAAGAAGACCCTGGAAGAACGCGTGCGGGAGGAGGCGCGTGCTGTCATGGACGTTTTGGATAAAGGTCAAGGTCAGGAGATCTGCTTGAAGCCGCTGTTTTCCAAGTTCTCCTCTAACGTTATCTGCAGCATTATCTTCGGCTCCAGGTGTCATCTGCTGTGTGATTCAGAAGTCAACTGAAACATAATCTCGCGCGCACATATACACACGCACATGTACACGCACATATACACGCACATGCGACTTACAAAAAAACAAACTACATGCACTCAGGTAGCAAACTGTACTTTTGCAGAAAAATGTACAAAAAATATAATAGCGCATAATTCACTGCCAAATTGCACATATATATGCACATGCACGCACGCACGCACGCACGCACACACACACACACACACAGATCAGCATAGAAACGTTTCATTTTTTAAATTCTTTGTTCTTAAGAAAATTATTAATTCTACATTGTCTATGATGTATACTGAACGTCCAACAAGTTATTATTTTCATTATAAATTAAATATAATTATTTTTCTAATTTAGAAAATGTAGATAATGTTCTTTTCATTATTTATTTCAGATTTGAGTATGATAACCCATTATTTTTGGAATTGACGTCAATCATGGATGAAATAGCGAAACAAAATGTGTTTTTTGCGCCAATTAATTTTTTTCATTTTCTTCGTTTATTTCCCTTTACGCATACAGTGAGTCTATTTATAGTCTCTGTATTTTGATATTTAATTATAATAATTCTAACACAGTATAACTGGTCCATTTATTTATTTTTTATTTTTGCTTGACAGCACCTGTGCTATTTGATCTTGAAGGTTGCTAATTAGTGTCCTTCTCTTATCTGACCAGTGCTAACACATGATTCCTATTTGTTCAATATGAGTATTTTAGTTCTCCATTTTCTTTACTCAGTTTCATGAGTATTTTCAATTAAGAGTCTTTTCATTATTAAATTTTAAAACCAATTGTAAAATATCAACTTTCGTTGTCTCAAAAAAAAAAAAGCAGCCCTATTGTACTTATTTTGACTTGTATCTTTGATTTTTTTATGTAAAATGTCGGCATTCTCTTCCCACTGAATACATTAATCAGAGGAACATCTTTACGCCCGACTTGAGTTCTCAGATAACTTTCTTCGACGTTTTCAATTAGTATTAGCATATTACAATTTTGTAAAAAATATTGGGTCCCATTGGGCTGACAAAATATTTTCTCCTTCATTGCACTTCGTGTACTTGTTTTGTGCAAGTTGTCCCTTTGGTGTGCATGTCATTATCTCATCGCGTTGATATATTTTTGTCGATGGTTGTCGACGTAGTTTGCGAATGGGTTCTTGAATCTTATTAATCAGAAATTTTGTTGCAGGCAATAAATAGAATGATCGGCATTTCCTTCAAACTGGACCATTACCTGGACACATTGATCAAACAGCACGAGGTGACCTATAACCCGGAAGAGATACGTGACTTTGTTGACCTGTTTATTAAGACCAGCAAAGAAAGCGAAGACAAACACCTGTATACAGGTGAAGTCGAAGCAACAGCCGAACATTATAATGCTATAAGTTCAAAATACCACAAAGAAATCATGGCCTATAGGCGAAGACTTGCTAGATATATATATATATATAGAGAGAGAGAGAGAGAGAGAGAGAGAGAGAGAGAAACAGACAGACAGACAGACAGACAGGGATAGACAGACAGACAGATAGACAGACAGATAGATAGATAGATAGATAGATTGTACCATACAAATAAAGCACAAAACAGATAAGACTAATTGACTGACTGATTAGCTATTTTTAGTAAATGAGTCAATGACTGGATGCTTGAGTGGCTGATTTACTGGACGCCGGACTTTGTTACTGAGTAATTAACAGAATGGTTGACTGCCTTTTAGATTTGTTGTATGTTTGGGTGACTAATTGATTAGATAGTCGATTGCCTGGATGAATGAGTCATTGACTAAGTAACTGATTGGGTGACTGAATGATAGGATGGCTGATTGTATTACTGAATGATTAAGAAAGTGATTATTAGACAGATTATTTATCTGGGTGAATGATTGATTTGATTATTAAATTAGAAATGATTAACAAAGTGGTTACCTGGGTGAATGACTCTGTGAACAGGTTTATTTTCTCTTATCTATACTCAAATTATTTATGTGATTACGAGAGGGCTTCTCAATTGCAAGAAAAAATTATCAATACGTTTCCGATAATCTGCACCTCTCAGTTGCGGGTGGAGAACTAGATAAAGACTTCCCTTGGTCCCTTCACAGAGTAATGCATAGTGTACTGTGAATTACTTCCCTTGGTCCCTTCACAGAGTAATGCATAGTGTACACTGATTTACCACGAATTATCTCACAGAGCACTATACACACCCTTAAGACAAGGGCCTTTCTACCCGACTTTAATAATTTATACCCCCAACTGATCTAACCTTTCAAACCCAATTATATAACAAGAGCGAGGGTGTAAACAATAAGAAATAGCATTTATTAAAACTATATAAGTATATAAAGAACAGCAATTCAACAAGAAATAAATACGAATGAATGACATACATATAGACGAATGAGATACAGACTCCTCAGACAATTCTATAGGATATGAGGCCTGAAGCTCTCTTTTTAGGCTAACAATGATAGGCTAACGTTAATAGATTTCACTAGATTTCACCTATACAGAGGCCTCTCCCGCTGCTTCATAAGCAGACGCGTAGTTGATCTTCCCACAATGCATTGCACTAAACGTGCAGTGGCGATGTTTACTTATGCTCTCTAGTACAAATATGCACTCCCGTTTACAAAGAACATTTCAGTAACAGTTTTAGTTATTAAGAAAAAATAAAGGGAGTGAACATATTTGTCACAGATTCATTGCTGATTTTATAGCTGACTTACTAAATGAATCCCTTCCTGAGTGAATGATGGTTGACTAGTTGTTTGCATAATTAGCTGACCTCGTGCACCGAGTAAGTGAGTGGGTGACTGAATATAATTGCTTAGTTGACTGTTTGGGAAATTAATTATTTACTTGACTTGGAGACTGATTAACTGTGACTGGCAAATGCAATTCACTGTCATGACTGTATGACTGATGGAATCAATATCTAACTGGCTGATTGGCTGACCGACTGAGGGATGCACTTGGCGACTTGTTAGTGAACGATTGTCTATCTGGTTGACATCGACAAACCACATATAAACATATCAATTCAATGAGCAGTATTTTCTTGCAATAAGCCACAAGGGAAGTAAGTCAAGTGATTCTAGTATGTGTGGGTGTGTATGTGTGCGTGTATTTGAGCATTTGCTTAGATGGGGGAGTAATTTTCCTAAGTGAACAGAATGTTTAAATTGCTTGTTCTTCATTCACTCAGCCAGAAATATGCAGCGTGCGATTGGCGATCTGTTTGCTACCGGCACTGAAACATCCTCGACAACTCTCACTTGGTTGATTCTCTACATGGTGCAGTTCCCACATATTCAGTCTCGATGCCAAGAAGACATAGACAATGTGCGTATGCCTTTCTGTTATATTTCCTTTCCAGTATTTTGTTTTTAGTTTCCCAGAATGTCATGTTTCTTTTTTTAATTATATTTCTTTATAGTGTTTTTTTAAATTTTCAAAAAAGAGTAATCCTTCTGTGGCTGTTTACCTTATTTCTTCTCTTACTTTAATTGTTTAGAAGTAAAAACAAAGTAGTCCTAGAAGGAGACATTTTGGGGGTCGTTAACATTAAACAAATAGTTCAGAGTAACAGAACATTAACCCAATTTTATTAAATAACTGAGTGAAAGGGTCTTATAAATGGTAGTTATTGAGATGTTTCTTCATTAGCAGTTGGAATAATAACTTTGCAGTGCTGCAAACCATAATCTTTTCTTGATAGATCAATCGATAGCGATCAGTACTAAGAATCATTTACTATTTTAATACCGTCTTGAAGAGCACACTCATGATAGAGTAATAAACATATAAATGTGACGTAAAAAGCACGTGAGAGTAATGCAGTGCACATAAATAAAGACTTAACTCACGCATGCAAGTGTGACATAACATATACATGGGATTGCTGACAAAAATGACGTATTTCTCACGAATGAAAGGATATTACATACATTCAGGAGTAGCAGTGAACACACAAATAAAGTCATATCAAACATTAAAATTTGATGTGGCATTAGAAATACAACTGTTTATTAACACTCACAATGTGACGCACTGCGCTCAGATGTGAAGTACTACCTTCAAATGTGACGTGCCGAGTACGAATAGGAGAATACTGAGCCATCCAATGTTGACTCAGGACGTGAAGTACGTCACCGCTATGCAGACAGGAATGAAAGAAAAAGAAAACATTTAAGAACATACAAACCCTGCAGGCTGTGATGTAGTCAGACTCCATGAACCAAGAACATGGAGGCATGAAAGATAGGTACTTGAAAGAAAGCACGGATGCCACTAAAGGGAGGTAATGAGTCTTGCAGAGCACATCTAGTGTACAAGACAAAGTTGGTCCGCTGATTGTAACAATCAAATGTAAGCGGGTTTTCCAACCACACACAGTTAAACGAGGAAACGCGGAAGATAGCAATAAAACATTAATGGACACCAAAACGCTGGTCACCAACACCCCTACATGATTAACATGCGCACACCAAATATCTCCTAGACAAACAGCATACATGAGGATGAGAGGAAAAGAATTAAAAGGAGAAATAAAAATAACCATTAGTCGCTGCTCTAAATAAAGTAAGCGCTCACAACAAAATCTCATGTGGCAAAAAAAAAATCGCGGGAAATTTTTAATGGACTCCATGAGCTGACTATGAGAACAGGAAGCAATGTTCACTGGTATAATAGAACAAAGCTTGAAGCAGTGTTCAGTGGTGTGACAGAACTAAACTTCATGGACACTGGGGCTAGAAACTAGAATCAAAACCACCTGTAAAAAACATGGATACACTATCCTGAAACAGATTGAGTAAAAATTCCGAGGGACTTTAAGAAAAGAATATACATAATCTCTACTGTAACCAGGTATTATGTTGCCAAGAGCAACGTAACAGCAACATTCTTAAGTGTTGCTATATAAAATGGCAAAAACATCAAGACAACATGTTACCAACACAGCAGTACAGGTGGTCAACTTTCGAGGCTCAGTTATATACTGACCCTTTGGCACCTGATAGTGTGCTAAAAGAGGGGGGAAGCCACGGATGAGAAACCCGTCTACGTTTTTGACTACATCTCCGAATTTAGAAGTTCTTTGTTTAATCTCTCTACAAGACCATTGATAACCGCTTGTGGACTGGTCTTTCTTATTCAATTTTGAACAATGAGTAAATAACATAAAAACATTCTTAGAAAAATCTCAGTGCAATTAGTTTGGTTATCGGTACGTAAGACTATTTAGATACCTAAACTACTGTTTACTCTGTATGATTGTGGGAGGGCTTAATAGCCCCAAAACCTGCTGGCATTGCTAATGTAACTATGTTGTTTTAATTATTGAGAAGTGCCAACTACCATGTTACTATGTGTGGTTAAAAATTGTTCTTTCTTTCTTTACTTTCCTTTTCATCTTCATGTTCTCCTATATCATATAGGATGTTACCCACCCCTAGGTAGTATGTTTGCAATTGAGTGATATACAAGGTGGATGACTAGAGTCATGAAAGTAAAAAGTAAAAGTAAAACCAATAGGATATAAAGCTAAGTGATATTCATCAAAAGACAATATCTTACCTTGCATTGTTATGAAAGTAAAACCAATAGGATATACAGCTAAGTGATATTCATCAAAAGACAATATCTCGCCTTGCCTTGTTTTGAAAGGGTGAAGTGTGACGTCTATGTTGTATTGTCCTGTACCGTCCATCATGTTCCATTCCAAGTGCAATCTCGCATGCGAACACAACCAGTAAGTGTAAACCTTGCATAAAGCAAGAGCCAGAAAACATTTTTGGTGTATGTATGTGGATTCCTGTGACGCAACACACACACACACACACACACACACACACACACACACACACACACACACACACACACACACACACACACACACACACACACACACCACACCACACATACATACACATTTATTCATATGTGCTTGACGTATGAATACAATATTTATGTGGCTTTGAGACATTATTGATCTCTAGGATAAATGACATGTCATGCTTTTAAAGGAAGTGTCATTGCAGGTGACGGGTCACACTCGAATGGTGGAAGTTAAAGACAGGCAACAACTGCCTTACGTGGAAGCAGTTATCTGTGAAACTATGCGACTAGTGCCCGTAGGTCAGTCTTCATGCACTCACTCACTCCAAACATGTATTTACTCTCAGTCTATCATTAGTCCACTCACTCCAAACTTGTATTTACTCTCAGTCTATCATTAATCCACTCACTCCAAACTTGTATTTACTCTCAGTCTATCATTAATCCACTCACTCCAAACTTGTATTTACTCTCAGTCTATCATTAATCCACTCACTCCAAACTTGTATTTACTCTCAGTCTATCATTAATCCACTCACTCCAAACTTGTCAATAAGTTCTGATGTCATTTTGGCTAAACAGTCCTCATCAACAGGACAATACTAATAACATTAACAGCAGGAAATGTAAATGTACAAATGTACTGTTATATGAGTTATATGTTCGAAAGGACATTGGCTAGGCAAGCAAAAAGAAATCCGACAAATGTTTTATGACACGTACGGTATTCCATAACTATCATATAGGAAATAGTTACTTCAGAACGATTACTAAAACGACTAATGTTTGTTTAAGTTATGTGTTTGTTCTGTATGCTGCCATTTTCACTTTGTGCTCCTGTATTATTTATTACACTGTAGGTTAACTAATTAATATTGGTATTCTGTCCGAAATATTTTATTTTTCATTCTGCACAAATCCAGCCCCTTTAGGTCTACCACATGTTGCTGTCCAGGAAGGAACTATATCTGGCTATACCATTCCGACTGAGACCATAATTTTAGCCAATCTGTGGGCAGTACACAGGGACCAGAAAGTATGGTCAGACCCGTTGGCTTTCAAGCCAGAAAGATTTCTGGACAAGGAGGGTCACTTCTGTCCACCTAAAGACCACTCGATTCCATTCTCTATTGGTAAAATATTTATTTATTTTTTAAAATATCGATAATTCGCTAGAACCTATCTTTAGTCATTGCTAATAAATGCTTTTTTAATGTAATCAATATTTTTTAACTTTATTATTAAAAACAATATTCTAATATCTTCATTCTGTTACGCTAAGTGAAATTCGTGACTTTGTAATGTAAGCTGTTTTGGACAGTTTATAATTGGACGTGTATGTTTGATATAGTTTTACAATTAAATCTACATAGCGACCAGGATTCAAATACAATTTTCTAATGCTACATTCTGGAATCATCATTTCCTTCAGAACAAAATATTATCTAAGCACTGTCAAAGTTATTCTCGTAATCTTTTACATTGGCAGCAAAGTTATTCTCCAAAACATATACATTGGCAACAAATGTATTTCCAAAATATTGACATTGGCAGCAAAAGTATCCTCAAAAACATTGACACTGGCAACAAAGTTATTCTCCAAAATATTTACATTGGCAGTAAAGTTATTCACAAAAACATTGACATTGGCAGTAAAGTTATTCACAAAAACATTGACATTGGCAGTAAAGTTATTCACAAAACATTGACATTGGCAGTAAAGTTATTCACAAAAACATTGACATTGGCAGTAAAGTTATTCACAAAAACATTGACATTGGCAGTAAAGTTATTCACAAAAACATTGACATTGGCAGTAAAGTTATTCACAAAACATTGACATTGGCAGTAAAGTTATTCACAAAAACATTGACATTGGCAGTAAAGTTATTCACAAAAACATTGACATTGGCAGTAAAGTTATTCACAAAAACATTGACATTGGCAGTAAAGTTATTCACAAAAACATTGACATTAGCAGTAAAGTTATTCACAAAAACATTGACATTGGCAGTAAAGTTATTCACAAAAACATTGACATTGGCAGTAACATTATTCTCAAAAACATTGGTTTTGGCAACAAAGTTGTTCTCCAATATATTGACATTGGCAGTAAAGTTATTCCTAGCTAAAGAGTTAAACGATAATTACCTCCTTCTCCCTTTTCATCACATTTGTTCTCCTCCAATTTATCAAAATGTACCATTGCTGCTCCAACCTTGTGTAAGGTTGCCTGCAAAGGAATGTTGTCTTTGTGCGTTTCCTTTAAAAAATAACATATTTCACCTTGTCAAAGTTTCTTTTCCAGAACCAATTATATCATCACATTCATGTGCCAAATTATTCTACAAAAAAATATATCATCACATTTTACTTCAGCTTATCAACGTTATTTTCCAGCATCAGTTACGTTGTTATCTAAGTGTATTCGATTTATTATCCAACATTAACAAATTGTTACTTAAGCTTAGTACACTTGACATTAACTCAACCAAGCATGAGTCAGCATTCTTTATATGGTATTTCAGTTTATTAAATATATTATCATGCACCTTTTCTTTTGTTATCTAAGTTTATTATTTGACATGTATGCTGGCCCTGACGCTGTTGTCAAAGTAATTCTTTAACATCATTTACAGTGTGTGGTGGAGTAAATTTGCTTATCACTATTTTCAAAATTAATTATTATAATGTTTGTTAACTATCAACGAGACATGACATTTGGGTATTGTGCATGACGATATTTTTGTAAGTACCAGTGTTAAAATAACAACTCAGGTAAGGAATATGCTAGAACTTGCTGATGTAATCTAAAGCAGTCCAGAGTGGATGAGTAATTTTTGCTATCCAATAGTTTAAGATTTACAAATAATAAAACTAGCCAATGGGCAGAGACCAAAGCTCACCCATTGAAGAAAGTTCTATATTCTAATCACTTTGATTTTAACGTAACTCAAGTCTGCTCATAAAAGGTGATTGCTAGCTTAATGTTGGGTTAACTGATTGAGTGAGAGAGAATAGACTTAGAAATATTTTGTTTTCTTTGCTATTGATGTATTATATTTGTAATTTAATGTAAAGTTGTATTATGTGAAAAGACTTATTTGTACAGTTGTGAATTATGATACTTGTATATGTTAAACCCACGACATTGTTTCTAGTAAAAACACATTCATAATTGATCATGTTGTATTTATTATGTAGCATGGATGTTTCAGGCCATTAAATACTGTACCAGGAATTGTAAGGTGAGAATGATTGTTAGAAAGAATGGATAATTAAACTTGGAACTTAGCGTTGCTCTCTGATATGATATTTCAGAATGTAGCAAGCCTTTTTTTCCTTTTCTTCTTTATACACTTGTGGTGGATTCAAGATGTTTCCATCCTATGGTGTGGTAGTTGTGTTGATTCACTGTACCCTGTTTGCGTGCATTGGCAAGTGTGTCTGACTCCACTTCCACTGTGGAACTTTCTAGCAAAAAGAGTGCTAGGCGTTTGTTACTGTGATTGCCTACTTGAGAAGCTGATAGTGCAAACGTGTGTCCACATTAGCTTTAAGGGATTTACAGTGTTGGAACATTCTACAACATGCCTAGCAGAGCATGTAGAAGATTGAGTTATTCTATTGTGAAAAATAACTTGTGACATTGTTATGAAAGTGTTGTTGTGGCTTAGGTCATTGAACATTTCATGTACAAACTATTTTCATATCACTCCATTTCTTCTTTGATAAGAATAGTCCTGTGATTTATGTTGATACTAATCTGACTACTGAGCTATGTGTTAGAATATAAGACTGAAAAAGTATTGAAATTATCTGAACATATTTTCATGGAATATTAATGTCAAATAATCTTTTCATTGTATTTGTCAAATGTATATTAGATTGTTGATTTATTAAATATTTTGTTAAATTTATTACCCTTCTTGCACATATTATTAAGCTATGTGTTGGAGTAATAGTGTGTTGATGTGGGCTCATATAAATAATGATGGTTTTTTTATTACTCCTTTAGTAAGAAGTTTCCACCTGCGAAAATATTGTGACAGTAAAACGTGTCTTACTGTTGTGGAAGAGAGAAGACTTTTACTACACTCGTATATATCTGCCAAAGAGGAACGAGTGGTGTCTCCTGGGAGAAAAATTAATAAACATAAATTAAGATTCCTCCATCACTTGTAGTTAGTTTGGATGATTATTTTCCATCATTTACTTTTTACATTGTCGTAATAGTTATTCACCATCACTCCATCACTTACATTTTATATTGTCATAATAGTTATTCTCCATCATTTACTTTTTATATTGTCATAATAGTTATTCTCCATCATTTACTTTTTATATTGTCATAATAGTTGTTCTCCATCACTTATATTTTACATTGTTATAATAGTTGTTCTTCATCATCTACATTTTACATTGTCGTAACACTCTCCATTATCTACAGTCTACACTGTCGTAATAGTTACTTTCCAGTCATAGTTTATCGTTATCTAAATCTTTTTTACAACTTTTTTACAATTATATTACTAATCGTAATAGATATTCTCGAAAACAATTTGCATGGCAAATAAATTTATTATCCATCTACATTGCTCTTGGTTATTTTATTTCACTTATTTATTTTGGAAGGTTCTGTTAAATTGTGCTTTAAAACAACTTCTTTACTTTACAATTTGCGACTGAATTCTATGGCCTCTTTTTTTTAGCTCATTGTTGCATATGCTTGTATGCAAATAGGTGTGTGATTATACGAATTCTTGAACATACTTTAATTTTTATTATTCTAGGTGCTATTAAAGAGTGTATGTGTGCTTGAATGCGTTTATGGGCATAAATATATTATTTGTGCGATACTGATGTGTGTATGTTTATTTGTATATGCTCATTTATTTCTGTTTTTGTTTTAAAGTTACGGTGTTGTAAATTAATAACGTAATATCCAATGCCTTCGACCTTTGATACAATTTCAGGGTCAAGAATATGTTTAGGTGAGGCCCTGGCAAGGATGGAGTTGTTCGTCCTCTTCACCAACCTGCTTCAATTTTACACATTCTCGATGGACAACGGCCACAAACCGGACCTGAAGGGACACTTAGGAGTAGCCTATACTGCACGTGACCAATGTGTGCTGGCCACTAGACGATAGTTTATTAATTTAGACGCAGAAATGAAATTAACTTGTTAGTTTGCCTCCTTACAAGGTGAAGATCGTTCGATAAACTTAATTTTACACATTGCACAAGATAATTTAGTAACCTTAACGACACTACACAATATAATTTAGTAACCCTAGCAACACATAACACAAGATAATTTAGTAACCCTAGCATCATACTACACAAGATATTATAGTAACCACAAGATATTATAGTAACCTTAGCAACTCATTACACAAGATAATTTAGTAATCCTAGCAACACATTACACAAGATATTATAGTAACCCTAGCAACACATTACACAAGATAATTTAGTAACCTTGACGACACTACATAAGATATTATAGTAACCCTTATCAAGACATTACACAAGATAATTTAGTAACCCTAGCAACACAATACATATAGCATTACCAGATTTTAAAATAATTGTTTCTATGAAAAGCAATATGTATTGGTCCCTTTGAGGTCATCACCTGCTAGGAATCACATTGACGAGCAAGTAACTCTGTATAAAACAGGTCGAATGACGAGCAATTAACTCTGTATGAATTCAATAGGTCTATTGACGAGCAAGTAACTGTATAAAACAGGTCGATGACGAGCAAAAGTAATCTGTATAAAACAGGTCTATTTTTGGACACGACAATAACAAATTGTATGGGATGTAAAAGGTAAGAGAAATAAAATCCATATTCACAAATACACATTTTTAAAATTTAAACGAATGTACTGCTGCATGACATTGTCTACTCAGTGTTGACGTCATTGCTGTTTTTAAGACTTTTAAAAATTAAGAGGAAAGGAACAGGCCAAAGGGAGCCAATCCAATTACTATGTTCGTATTTCTGTATATGCTCATATGTTCGTATTTCTTCTGTATATGCTGCTATGTTCGTATTTCTGTATATGCTGCTCTGTATATATTTCTGTACATGCTACTATGTACATATTTCTGTACATGTTACTCTGTACATATTTCTGTATATGACACTCTGTACATATATCTGTACATATTTCTGTATGTGCTACTCTGTACATATATCTGTACATGCTACTCTGTACATATATCTGTACAAACTACTCTTGTCATCAATGCTAGGTGGCGAACAGTTCTCGTGTCATCACTCGGCCATTGACGTTGAGAGCAGTCAAATTTATTTTTCATATATCCGTACATTTGGAGTGAATGCATTTTTCTGCAATAAAATGTGAATTATTCTAACAAAACTCGCTCATTGTATATGTTACTTGAGTATATCCAAATATGAAGAATTCTTTTCTTTTTCTGTCAAAAGTAATTTAATAGTATTTTACGAAATCTTTGGTTCGTTGCTTTCATCGTACTTTTTATTAATCTCCTTTGCTAATTTTGTTAAAGGCTCAGTGTTTACAAAATCTAGACACTTATTTTAGATGTATTCAAATGAAATGTGTGTCAGACAATCCTTAATTAACTGGAAAAGTATCTTTTCATCATAATTAACGCGTACATTCCAATAATGAAGTTGTCTATTATACGTACCCAACATGTTTATTTATTACCGATAAGGAGGTTGAGAGTGACGCACAAGAATTGATATCATCATGTCTTTATTTCATCCATTCACATGACAACGTACTCGCATACTTTACTCTGGAAGGGTACAGATACATTTTAAATTCGTGTCTAAACCAGTACAATAACGAGCTTAGTATAATCTTTTACTGCAGTTCAGAAAAAACAGCAGTTCAGAAAGGAAAACAGCAGTTCAGAAAGGAAAACAGCAGTTCAGAAAGGAAAACAGCAGATCAGAAAGGAAAACAGCAGTTCAGAAAGGAAAACAGCAGTTCAGAAAGGAAAACAGCAGATCAGAAAGGAAAACAGCAGATCTATACAATAAGTGGTATCACATGACTTCTAAAACAACGTGAATGTCACGTGACCTCAGTAATGACATATAAATATATAACAAGACCTATATAATGAAGCATATATTACATGATATCTATAAATGGCGTTGTGTTACATGACCTCGTAATGACCAACATGTATGCAATATGACCTCTACAATGATATGGATATCATATGAACCTATAAGGCCGTATATATCACATGACTTGTATAATGATGTGTACGTCATATGACCTCTATAATGACATGTATACATAAATGTGACTTATGTACTGCATTATTTCCCTCTGCAAGTGGCAAAGAAAACAGTATTTATCTTTTCATTAGTTTTTTTTTTTAATTATGATTGTCCGCACTAGACTAACAGTCCAGTAAATTGACACCTGTACAGATACAGAGACATGTATAGGTGAAG
The DNA here is from genome assembly GCA_028829895.1 of Sinotaia quadrata. Taxonomy (NCBI): domain Eukaryota; kingdom Metazoa; phylum Mollusca; class Gastropoda; order Architaenioglossa; family Viviparidae; genus Sinotaia; species Sinotaia quadrata. Next base: position 6,269,564 of record CM054183.1, read on the forward strand.
CTAATGTAAACGTTTATGTTGCTATAGTAATAGTAAATGCTCATTTGAGACGGCAGTATAAGTAACTGTCTCGACAAGTCAATTGGTTACATCGTAATGCAGGGCAATTATTTATAGAACCTGAAATGGCAACTGTCTGTGGCAGACTAATTATTTATAGAACTTGAAATGGCGACTGACTGTGGTAGACTAAATATTTATAGAACTTGAAATGGCGACTGACTCTGGTAGACTAATTAATTATTTATAGAAATTGAAATGGCGACTGACTGTGGTAGACTAATTAATTATTTATAGAACTTGAAATGGCGACTGACTGTGGTAGACTAAATATTTATAGAACTTGAAATGGCGACTGACTGTAGTAGACTAATTATTTATAGAACTTGAAATGGCGACTGACTGTGGTAGACTAAATATTTATAGAACTTGAAATGGCGACTGACTGTGGTAGACTAAATATTTATAGAACTTGAAATGGCGACTGACTGTAGTAGACTAATTATTTATAGAACTTGAAATGGCGACTGACTGTGGTAGACTAAATATTTATAGAACTTGAAATGGCGACTGACTGTGATAGACTAAATATTTATAGAACTTGAAATGGCGACTGACTGTAGTAGACTAATTATTTATATAGAACTTGAAATGGCGACTGACTGTGGTAGCCTAATACAATGAACAAGTGTGCAGCAATCGTGATAAACGGGCATCCTTTACAGATAATGTATTAATTTTCCTTCCTTGGCGACATTTCCTTTAGGTTTCATTTATCAATCGTCGGACTGATTCATCAGAAGAGTGTCGTCATCAAGATATTAATGCGCTTGGCGTGATCTACTTGCACCGCACCACTCACCTTACCCTCACGTTCTTCCATCAATCTCTCACTAAATCCATCATGAAAGTAACTAATCTTAAAATATTTGATTGGCAATAATGATTTACTTCTAACGTCTTTCTCTCGATTTTCATCATCTAATAGTTTAGTATCAATATCATACTGGAGAATGCCTATAGAAAAACAAATTACACAAAATATTATAGGCTCACACTCACATATTTTCATTTTACAACTGTAATATTGTAATCCTGTGAGGATTACTCGATACAAGTTTGATGTACATAAACTGTAATATTGTAATCCAGTGAGTATTTCTCGACACACGTTCACTCGATGCACACACAACTGTGATATTCTCAGTGAGTATTTAACCCTTATCCGGACAGGTGACAGTTTTCTTCCAATGATGCATATTTGTCATTTTCTTACCAGTAATCAATCTGTGAAAGAGTAAATGTGCCCCTCCTTATTATTAAATTTAATTGTTGTATAAATTGCTAAATTGTCAGAGTGACCCAACCTTGGGCACTTCTTATAGTGTTATTTTTTAAAGTGTCTGAGTTGAAGTGGGCAAGAATATTCTAGATTTGCTGACTTAATGGAATGTGCTAGAGACAGCCACCATCATTGAAAAGATTATGTACATTGACTATAATTATCACTCTGAAACTCCACTCTCATTTCATGCTGAAACAATATCTATTAACTTGATTTTATATATATATTAATTTGACTGCTGATGTCTATATTCTCTGAATGATTATCTAAGATTATAATCTAATGTTAATCAGACATTGTTGTGAAAGTATGTAAATGTCAATGCTCTTTTGATTATATTCATATGTTGTATATTTGATTGTTGGTTAAATAAATTTATTTTGCATATATTAAAAACTTATGTTGGAGTAAGAGTGGGAGGATGGGGGCTCGTTACATATAAATAAAAGATGGATTTTTAATATTCCTTTAGTAAGAAATTTCCACCTGCAGAAACTATGCGACAGTAAAACGTCTATCTTATTATTGTGTAAAGAGTAGAGTTTTACGACGCCCTTATAATCCACCAAGTAAGAGATATGTTAGTCTTGTCGGAGAATTATTAATAACTATAAATTAAGATTCTCGATCACTTGTGATTAACTATGGAATTTATTAATAAATAATAATCTTAATGGTGAAGGGTGCCCTGAAGTGTCACAGTATTTTAACATTTTAACTAAGCAAAGCATGTAAGACCACATCCACTATAACGTTAAAAAAATATTTATTTTGATCTGACAAGACATAATTCAACTGTTGCTTATTTTAACATAACGCTTTGTCATCTAATAAGAATTATTTCAAAACGAATACATTTCACTTTATGAAGTATCTGGAGAACCTAAACTTAAATATTTTTAATAGTCTGTAAAGAAAACCACTTGAAGTATTAATGACTGGCTGATTCATTATCGGACATAACTGGCTTGCTGTTAGTCTATGAAATCAGCGACCAAGAGAAAGAACATTATTGATGTGGTTAGTCCGCTGGATTGATATGCAAACAAAGCCTTTTTCTTTTCTTTCAAGCAGAAACTTCATACAAGGAACAATTGGGGAGGACGTGGGGGTCGAAATAGGAAAATAGCATTGAGAGAAATAAATAAACACAACTTGAAAAATGCCAGCGGTTTCTTAAACTAAAAAAAAAATAAAATTCAATGGGCACATCTGAGGATGACAGTTAACGTTTGGTCGCCATAACTCTTTGGTCATGTGCAGAGTACGTAAATCCAAAGTGACCCTCCAGGTCCGGTGTGCGGCCGTTGTCCATCGTGAACGTATAAAACTGTAGCAGAGTGGTGAATAGGATGAATATTTCCATCCTTGCCAGGGCCTCACCCAGGCAAACACGTGGTCCTGAAATTTAACGAGATTATAACTTTGAGTATTGACATGTAGTAATACGAATTATACTTTAATGTCAAAGTTTAATTACTTAACTTAGGCCGCACTTGTACCCCTTGGAGAAACATTAAAATAAGCACTTACAGCGGTTTCTATGGATGCGATGATTTTTAAAGTGTTGTTGATGATAATAATAATGGTGGTGGTGGTGATGATGATGATGACGACGATGGTAGTGGTGATGATGGTGGTGGTGGTGGTGGTGGTGGTGGTGAAATTATCACCTGTAGAAAAAGAAAGCACTTGATCCTTTAATGCAGTGAGATGACCTTCTTCATTCAGAAATCTCTCTGGCTTGAATGCCAGAGGGTCTGGCCATGTTTTGGAATCTCTATTTATAGCCCAAAGATTTCCAAAAATTATAGTTTCAGCTGGAATAGTGTATCCTGCTAAAGTTCCTTCTTTGACAGCAGAATGCGGCACTCCTAGTGGGGCTAAAAGTAAAGAAACAATTCCAATATAGAAATAAGTCAAACGTTTGTTGACACTCTATCGTAATTCGTAAAACCTATTTAAATATTCAGAGAAGTAAGTCAAAAGTTTATTTGCGTTCTATTATAATTTGTAAAACCTATTTAAATATTCAAAGAAATGTCAAACGTTTGTTCACATCCTATCATAGTTCGTTAAACCTCTTTTAAATATTAAAAACTAATATTCTAATTCACACTGGAAAAAAAAAAAAATTAAAAGCAGCTTAATTCATGAAAACCAATAACATTATAAATACAATTTGTGCTTAAAACGGATTTTACTTCCAACGTACATATTGTCTTTCAAATGTATCTGAATCAGTTTACAATAAATATATTTAATTTATGCCCATTCAAGGACAGTAATTATCATGTAACGACACAAACTAAGGGCCTTGTCGGGTCACTCAGGACACCGGTTAGTTTTTAATTGTTAAACTCTCTTTTGCGCTAATGTTTGTGTATTGTTAAGTGTAATTGTAGTGTAACGTCATATTGTAACACTTCGCATCATTGTGATGTATTAGTCTGTATTGTTTATTTAAGCTACAGTGCTTACTGCATGTTGGCGCGAAGAGTCCAACTTAATCACAACAGTTCCAGACCGTCGTCCGACTAGTACTCATGAGTTGATCAGTATCTAGAGGTGTGTTAGTGCGAGCGGAGGTGCATTTGACCTAACTGCATAAATACATAAATAAATATTCACGATACTGACTGACTAACTGCAAATTAATGACTAGTGATAATTTGACTGAATAATTAACTGACTGTTTAACTAACTGATCGACTAACTGATATTAACTGATTGACTGATGATAAAGTAACTGGGTAACTGATTTACCGATTGACTAACAACCTGGATGGCATAAACTGAATAAATCACAAAGTGACTGAGTAGCTGACCGACTGATTGACTAACTAAATGAATGACTGACCAGCAGGCGCAAGACGCAGCACCTCACAAATAACCGCTTCAACGTACGGCAGTTTTTTGCGGTCTTCATTCCCAGCCATTCTTTCCTGACCCAGCATCTGTAAATACTTTATATAATAAGTCTACAGCAGGTACCTGTAAATACTTTACGTAACAATTCAACACCAGCACGTGTAAATACTTTATATAACAAGTCAACGGTTACACTTGTACATACTTTATAATAATGATTCAACAGCCAGCACTGGTAAATAATTTATGTAACAATTCAACAGCCAGCATATGTAAATACTTATATAATAAGTCAACAGCCAGCATATGTAAATACTTATATAATAAGTCAACAGCCAGCATATGTAAATACTTATATAATAAGTCAACAGCCAGCATATGTAAATACTTATATAATAAGTCAACAGCCAGCATATGTAAATACTTATATAATAAGTCAACAGCCAGCATATGTAAATACTTATATAATAAGTCAACAGCCAGCATATGTAAATACTTATATAATAAGTCAACAGCCAGCATATGTAAATACTTATATAATAAGTCAACAGCCATATTATGCAATCGATATTTTTTCAATCAGTTTTTTTCAAAAATGTGCTTTCATTTTAAAAAACTCTTTTTCATGTCTTTATATACAAATATATATTTTCTTACTTTGCCTGTACTCACTTTATGATAAAAATATATTCTAGTGCATAAATTACCAACAAAGATGTTAAGAAGTTTCACCTGATCAATCTCCCGTTGGCAGCGCGCTTGTACTTGCGGGAATTGAACCATGTACAGGACTAACCAATCCAGGGTAGTTGAGGATGTCTCTGTTCCGGCGCCGAAAAGATCCACAATTGTGCGACGCATGTTGCTGGCTGTTCATGAACACAAGTCAGTGTTCAGTCAGGAGTTAAACCACTCAAAGAGTATAATAGAGTTCTTTGGGTTACTAGTGAGTTAAACCACTCAATGAGTATAATAGAGTTCTTTGGGCTACTAGTGAGTTAAAAGCTGTCCCCAAGAGCAATGTTCATTATACTACAGGTTTGCTTATAATCAGGGCTTCCTTATAATCACGGATGTGGTTATTATCATCAGTCTTCAATTATTGTCTTAAATGCCGTAATTATTATCATGATTATACTGTATTATTATTATTATTATTATCGTCAAATAATTATAATTATCAGCATGATATTATTAATATGAATAACTGATATTAACAAGAATAGCAGTAATTTCATTATGGTGATGATGATGACGACGACGACGTAACTATTCTCTCGGTTCCATTTTTATCATGCATATTGTAGCTAGGATAATCAAATCAAATTGAATGGATCATGAGTCATGCGTGGCTTTCTATAAACCATGAGTAATCAGCTTAATTTAACAATCTGCATACGACTAGTTAAATAGTTTACGTTATTGTGTCTACAGCCTCCATTTCCTCTGTGTATCCTAGCCATATTGGTATGTCACTAAGCTCCTCTGAGGCTAGTCGCTCGCAGCAAGAAACAACAATACAATACAAGCGGAATAATCAACAGACTTCCACTGTACACCTTTGTTGAATGTTTAGATCTTTGAAAAATTATAATTTGTCTCTCTGACAGTACGAGGGGTAGCCTCCGCATACCTAATTTATCTTTTCATTTAAGGGAGAAAGCCACTCACTGATGAATTCAGATACAAAGACTTGTTCCCCTTTGATTCTTAATTAAGGCTTGTTCCCCTTTGATCCTTAATTAAGGCTTGTTCCCCTTTGATCCTTAATTAAAGGCTTGTTCCCCTTTGATCCTTAATTAAGGCTTGTTCCCCTTTGATCCTTAATTAAAGGCTTGTTCCCCTTTGATCCTTAATTAAGGCTTGTTCCCCTTTGATCCTTCGGATACCGGTATACAATGGCATCGCTGAACTCGTGTCCGAAGATCAAGTACCCGGCTTTAAATGGTTGTGCCGGCCCGTATATATTTTAGCCAAGTCTATGTAGGTCAAGTTATAATACATAGCCGAATATTTAGCCTGCTGACCCTACACACACACACACACGCACACACACACACGCACATACACACACATCGCGGATATAGATTTATAAGACTCCGTTATTTATCAGACGTAATTCACTTAGATTCCGTTAGTTATTGGATGTTATTTGGATATTAGATTCCGTTAGTCGTTAGACGAAATTCACTTATTTTCAGTTAGTTATTGGATGTAATTCACTTATTCCGTTAGTTATCAAATAGAATTCATTTAGGTTCCATTAGTTACTAGACGTAATTCACTTAAATTACGTTAATCTTTGTACCGTAGTTTTAAAGCCTTGGGCACTGTTTCGTATTGATAACACCATGTATACTTCATCTTCGACAGTTTATAAAACAATCAATTAGATATCAATTAATTATACTTCACCTGAATAGAGGCGCGCATCTTTGCTTTCTTTACCGGTTTTAATGTACAGATCAATAAAGTCTCTGATTTCATTGGGGTCATAGGTCTCCTGGTGATCTTTCAGCAAGGTCTCGATGTAGTTGTCTACCTTTTTTAAATTGTTCACCGTTGTGGTCACTGCCTGTGGTGGTAAATAGTAAACGGAGTAATACGCATGCGCAGTGTGTCGTTGTCTAGAGTTGCAAGAATTTCAAGCATAAATGAAGGGAAAACTACTGAAAGGCATTTGTTTAAAAAGCATAAATGAAGGGAAAACTACTAAAGACATTTGTTTAAGAAAAACGAAAGGGAGTCATTTAGAAGAGGGGTGTGTGCCAAAGAATGGCAAGTTAAAAAGTACGTGGGAAGAAATTGCTCGAAAATTAGAAAAATTGCCAGTTTAATGAAGAACTACACGCAGTTAAAGGAATTTGAAAAATGAATATAGAATAGGAAATTATACAAGGAAATTAAAATAAATGTACAGATAAGAAAACTACCTTTAAAAGAAAGCAGAATTTTAAATTATGAACGACTATTACAGGAAAGAAAAGAGAAAAAATATTACAAACTAGATTTATATAGAAAATGAGCAGAAGATGAATATACTTAAAATATTACAGAAAACTGCACAAACTAGATTTATATAGAAAATGAGCAGAAAATGAATATACTTAAAAGAAAAGAATGTGGAAGAAAAGAAAAATCTATTTGACCTAAGACGAAAATTAAAATGGAAAAGAGTACACGATGAGAAATTATACCCTATTGAAGATGTGGGAGGTGGCATACACTGATATTAAAACAAGCACAAAAAGAAAAATTGCAATCTAGAAAACACCAAATGGATAAAATTCTATCAATTATGAAAATGCTCAAAAGTCACGTATGATTAAAGTACACCAGATGGAGTAGGGTAAAAGTCCACAAAATATGAAATTAAACAAAAGATATGTATGATAAAAGTACACCAGATGGAGTATGGTAAAAGTCCACAAAATATGAAATTAAACAAAAGATACATATGATAAAAGTACACCAGATGGAGTAGGGTAATCTAAATCAAACAGGAAAACATAAATTAAGATTCTCATCACTTGTAATTACTATGGAAATTAATTAATAATAATTCTAACGGTTATCTAACCCTTAACTAGGTGGCATTGGCGTCACAGGTAGCCTACATTCAAACTAATTTTTAAATATTCCTTCCGTATTCCAAAATTACTTTTACCTTGAATAAATAATGGCTGATATATAGTCCGTTAGCACATACTTTTTACTAATTATTTTTAAATTGAAATATATTAGGTGAAGTACCAAATAAATTAATATTTTTAGCAGACTATTACTGTTTAGTTGTTTTTTCACCAATCTCCAGTAACAACGATTTGTATGAACTCTACTTACCACTTGTGCAAACGGAAAAATACGAAGAAAAGGAAAATAATTGACTGGAGCAAACAAGCCATTCTCTTTTGTGAATTCTTCCATCAAGGCCGTTAACTCCACAAACCTAGCATCATCGTAGTCGAATCTGTAGCAAGAAAAAACTGTTTTCTTCATTTCTTTTGAGGATTATTTCTAAAGAATTAGTAATCATGCTTTCTTTTCAGAGATAGATAGATAGATAGATAGATAGATAGATAGATAGATAGATAGATAGATAGATAGATAGATAGGTAGATAGACAGACGGACGTATGGATGGATGGATGGATGGATGAGCATAAGTTTCGAGTCAATTTCTTTCAAATAACCTGGAGCCAAAGATGATGTTACAGATAATGTTACTTGTACACTTGGACAGTAACGACTTCAGGCAGATCTCGTGACCTTGGCTTTTATCTAAAACGTCCATGACTGCACTCGCTTCCTCCCGCACCCGTTCCTCCAAGGATTTCTTGCCCACCCCAAAATCCCGCATGGTCATCAAAGTAACACGGCGCAGTTCTTTCCAGGTGGGACCCTCACTGGTCATTACCCCTGCGAGAATAAAATTTAATTCCTCTACAATGGAAAAATTAAACACAGACACAACTGGAGCAAAAAGCATTTCCCATTATGGCTATGTGAAATCCACTTTTTGAATCACTTATATTGTTACAAAGTAAATACTATACAGACTTTTTTTTCTAAATTACTATAGTCGCATTATAAGAAAGAATTATTTATTATCATTATATTATTATTATTCCTATTGTTTATGTGTTTACTGATATTATTAGAAGTGGGAGTAAACTAGTAGTAGTAGTAGTAGTAGTAGTAGTAGTATGCTGACAGCTGACCACTTGACCCTTCACCTGTTTGCACTTCGCTTAGCAGTAGTACCCTGTGGACCTGGGTAACGAAAACTATACAAATTATAGTGGTTACGCTTGAATGTCAAAGAAAATAACATTATTAACATTATTTTCGTTTTAAGTGGAGAAGATGAGTAAGAAATTCAATCAATAAACAGAAAAAGAGAGAAAGAATTATTCAGAAAATGTAGCACAAAATATTAGCAGACAAAAGGGAAGTAACACACCGATGCCTAGCGATTCGATGACTTTTTTAACAATATACATATCGCAAGGTCGGCCGGAAAAAACGTCTCCTTTTTTCACAAACGCCTCTTGGAGGGCCTAGATGAAAAACATATATAAACACGCACATATATAGACACATGATACGCATATACATACACACATACCTATGCACACACGCGCGCGCACAGAAACATAAACGACACTATATTTAACAATCTTCTGTCCATCGTTCATTTCTTTTAAATGCTTTCATTCAGTTCTCCTCTCTCTCTCTCTCTCTCTCTGTATGTGTGTGTGTGTGTAGGGGGGGGTCTCTATGGAATCGAACTAAAAGCCATGTTTAACCTGATCATACCGTTATAATGTCCAGACGGCTACATTCAGCCCCTAATCTAAATATTAGAAATACCCTAAAAAGCAAATTTAAGTTCATCACCGGACAGACAACCCACTTTATGTGACATCTACGTCACCCGAATTATTGGTTACGATTATTATCATTATTTAATCAAACATACCTAATTACAGGTGATGAGAATCTTAATTTATATTATTAATAATTCTCCAGAAGACACCACTCATCTCTCTCACTTGGCGGATTTACGAGGACGAGACCAACCAATGGGCTGAGATCAGAAAGTTTACATGCTGTAGAGAATTCTATTGTCTGATCACTTGAATTTGGTGTGGCAAGAAGTCCGGTCTTCAAAGGCGACCGATAGCTTGATGGTGAGTTAGCTGACTGATTGAGAGTTTCATACATTTTTCTATTGATATGTTATACTTGTGTTTTATGTATTATGAGAGTAGAGTAGAGTATTATTAATATAAATTAAGATTCTCATCACTTGTAATTAGTTATGGACGATTAATGAATTAATTAATAATCATAACCATTAACTGGGTAGTGTTGGCGTCACAGTAGAATACACATAAACTCTTATTTCGACTCCAGCTATGAAGCTTTAACAGTTTAATCAAAATAGAGATCTTGGCTTGCAAATGCCCATCTTGAAGATTGCCTATGAATGAGAAAATTGTTTTATTCTTTCAAATGCGATGAAACATTGCCAAAAAAACCAGACAACTTATTACAAAAACTACCTGAGTTATTTGTTCTCCATTGACTTCTGATGAGTGCATATGATTAAAAATTGTATTTAACTCATTTTTTCATGGTTTTTTAATTGAAATTCAGGTACAAAAAAACAATAAAATTTGTGTTGAACTTGTATCATATTTGTGTTTTTTTAAATCTAGGTACAAGTCAAAATTTTTTAAAGTATTTAAATTAACCATAACAGGCTATTTATGTTGAAGTATAAATAAAAAATATATTTCGAACACTATTTCAACAATATTATACTTTTTAAAAATAAATAAAATGAGAACTATTTATTATATTTATTTGTGAAAACTACCTGATTTATATTCTAGATAGATTTTAAAAAGAGACAGTTCACACAGTAATAGTAAAAGAGCGAGTTCACACAGTAATAGTAAAAGAGTGAGTTCACACAGTATAGTAAAGAGTGAGTTCACACAGTAATAGTAAAAGAGTAAAAGAGTGAGTTCACACAGTAATAGTAAAAGAGTGAGTTCACACAGTAATAGTAAAAGAGTGAGTTCACACAGTAATAGTAAAAGAGCGAGTTCACACAGTAATAGTAAAAGAGTGAGTTCACACAGTAATATTAAAAGAGTAATTGTCGAATAATTTAATGAAAACCTATTACATTAAACTTACCATTGTAAGGTTATGGATTCGTATATTTTATTAAATTTTTTTATTAAATTATTCTTTATTAAATTATTAAATTCTTTAATGTCATGTACGAAAAATAAGCTTTGAAAATTGTTGGCGCCCGCCATACTGTTCTGTAAATTTGAATGTTCTCTTAGCCACAAGGTTTGGGACTACAGCTTTTGGACATAAGTTCGGACATTAATACTTTAGGTCGTAATCGTGTGTCAGTTATGAATACTTTAAGACACCTGTATACTCCGGACACTGAATACTTTAGGTCGTCTAGGACACCTGTATACACCTGACAGGAACACTTTGGGATATTTCTTGGATCTCTTCTTGGATCGACCTGTCCAGGGTATGGTTGTTTGACAGAGTAAATGTATTCTGATTTTATTTCTGGCTGGTTTTTTAAAAATAATATTACAATAATAAATACAAGAAACTTTCTGTAACTCTGACAATATCTTGCGTACGTGCTGAGTATATTAGCAAACAACCGAAACGACCCGACGCCGAACAGGACACTAAAAGATGCGTGTGGCATAAAGACATAACTACATTGGACGTGTGCTCTTTTTCTACGCACCCAAATCGGACAACTTTGGCTTGTACCGGTAGCGTTTGCTAGTATGTAAACTGTGTAAGTGAAATCTACTGCTAGTGGATTACGTACCCAAATCGGACAACTTTGGCTTGTACCGGTAGCGTTTGATAGTATGAAAACTGTGTAAGTGAAATCTACTGCTAGCAGACCACGTACCCAAGTCGGACAACTTTGGCTTGTACCAGTAAAGTTTGCTAGTATGTAAACTGTGTAAGTGAAATCTACTGCTAGCAGACCACGTACCCAAGTCGGACAACTTTGCCTTCCTATTCCTATAGTAATGTTTACTAATAATTATGAAAATTCTTTAATTTAACTGAAATCTGCCTCTAGCAGACCACGTACCTGGAAAGAATTCAGAACGACGAATCGAGTATTGCCAAGCTGCAGAGAGACGATGTCTCCATACTTGAGGTGCCATTTATCGAAGACTTTCATAATGTCACTGCCAGATACAGCCAAAGACAATATGCTGCCCACCTGTTTTGGGAGAAAATAGTAGGCAAGTGGGTATTCATGTATCTTGACTAAAATTGTTAATAAAAGTATATTGTTTGTTATGACATCACATCTCTTGAGCAGTCTTGTGACGTTTCCTTATTCCTATCAAGAAGTAATATCAACTCGACATCATTTTACCAAAAGGGAACACAGCGAATAGAGCCTATGTTATTTAGATTTTTGACAAATCGTAAGTACAAAATAAAGGGTATGACAGTTTCTATCGTACCAAAAACTCAGAAGAAATGGTGTGACACATTTTCTATCGTACCAAGATCTCAGAAGAAATGGTGTGACACATTTTCTATCGTACCAAGATCTCAGAAGAAATGGTGTGACACATTTTCTATCGTACCAAGATCTCAGAAGAAATGGTGTGACACATTTTCTATCGTACCAAGATCTCAGAAGAAATGGTGTGACACATTTTCTATCGTACCAAGATCTCAGAAGAAATGGTGTGACACATTTTCTATCGTACCAAGATCTCAGAAGAAATGGTGTGACACATTTTCTATCGTACCAAGATCTCAGAAGAAATGGTGTGACACATTTTCTATCGTACCAAGATCTCAGAAGAAATGGTGTGACACATTTTCTATCGTACCAAGATCTCAGAAGAAATGGTGTGACACATTTTCTATCGTACCAAGATCTCAGAAGAAATAAAAATGATCTCGGTGACGTATCCAGGTCGCAGAGGAAATTTCAGAAGTTTGTGAGTTCTACACACATTTAACGATTTTGATTCATTGCATTAAACCGAGAGCTGTCGAAGAGATTCAGCACAAAAACATTATTTTCGAATGGAGTTGAATGGCTAGGACAGAGGGAAGGGATAATCTTCAGATCCTTGCTTCCAATCAAGAAAATGTTTCGCAAAAATGGTTCCCCAAACTTCAAAATTTTTCTCTTAATATATTGTCATGATTTTGAAATAATCATGTTTATTAAGCAGTATTTTCCAGGATGAAAAGAATAAAATCAAAGATTAGAAATCGCCTTAATAATTCTCTGCCTCAGACTGTCAGTGACAAGATTACCATATGACATTGAAACACTTGCAATATACAGAACAGGCTCAGTAAGCCTGAACAAAATGTAGGTACATTATTACGAAAATAAAAGTATGACTTTTTAAATTAGCAATATTATTATTGTTACTTTGCTTGCGGTCCGCCATGCTTCATGTCTTATTCAATCTGGCCTGCAAGTCATGAAGGGTAGAACCATTTATTTATACAGTCAAACGTTAATTATATTGAAAATGGTATGTCTGTGACTAACCCGTACGTTTATTACTGTCTCATTTTCTCTTAGTGTGTTATAATTAACATCCTAAAACAATAGATCAAGAATGAACAAACCATGGGCAGTCGGAAGGGTCCAGGCGGAAGGTTTCTGGGCGTGGTCAGCCAGTGGTATCCCAGGATAAAGACCAAGATGAATATGATGATGCTTGTCACATCCAGCATCCCCAAGAGTTGGCCCAGCATGGTGTGACGTGATCTGACTACAGATTAAACAGTCCACATGGTGTGACGTGATCTGACTACAGATCAAACAGTCCACATGGTGTGACGTGATCTGACTACAGATTAAACAGTCCACAAGGTGTGACGTGATCTGACTACAGATCAAACAGTCCACATGGTGCGACGTGATCTGACTACAGATCAAACAGTCCACACGTATACAAACGGAACCACTGACAGCATACACTACACGCACGCACGTACAACACGCACATATATACCCGCATACGAAACTACTTGCACATACATGCATGCACACAAACACTAACAAAGGCACACAAACACGTGCACACACACACACAAACAAATACATGCCCACAAATATACATAACACATGCACGCACATATACGCAAATGCAAATACATAAAAACACACATCTACATACGTGCACCCACACAAACACACACTCACACACACACATACTGCTCTGTAGACACAGCTAATTCTATTTATAATTAAAGACGTTTCAATCAGGCACTAATCAAGTCTCCTGTATACACAGGGCTTAGCGAATTTATCTTTTCCCAGCAGGCATATATATAAGCAAGAGTGGCTTTCATTGCTTTCTAACCTTTGCTGGTCCTCCACAAGCACATACATCAACAATAAAACACTACCAGGCACCAAAACAAGAACTAATGGAACAAAAATTTTGAAACGATTTACAGACATTTCACGATTTGTGACACACCAATTTACGAGTTTTGCTTAAACGAGCAGAGCTTTATAATACGAGTTTTGCTTAAACGAGCAGAGCTTTATTATACAGGTTTTAACGAGCTAAATTTCGCCTAAACGAGCAGAGCTTTATTATACAGGTTTTAACGAGCTAAATTTCGCCTAAACGAGCAGAGCTTTATTATACAGGTTTTCTCTTAACGAGCCAAATTTTGCTTGGACGAGCACCAGAACTTTATAATACACATTTTCTCTTAACGAACTAAATTTCACGTACAAACTAAATCATTCACTGTTGACACATAATAATTTCTGTGCACCGAGTATTAATGCGTTATGCTCCAAGGTATATAACTGCGAACTTTGACAAGAAATTCAGAGTTCTGTCCCCAATTATGCTCTTCGTATAGTTATGGGTCAAAAGACTTTCTCTTCTTATAATAAAATAAATCATAAAATCTGGGTACCCTAGGCCGTAAGATTAAATAGGCCACTTACTTTATTAAAACCGTTGAATTTTTCTGAGTAAGACACTAAACAGCTTTTAAAAAAAAGAGGGCTATTTACAAATCTCTACAAGAAAAGTGCGAGTTACTTTAAATTTATTCGGCTCTACCACTTCTTCAAAACAAGGTCGGTTTTTAGTACATAGCAGAGAAAATGAATTGAAGATGTATATAATCATGAGGCCCTCCTCTGTCCCACCACCACCACTACCCCAGAATGCCTAGTGTGAAGGGTGCCATGAAAATAAAAATTGCTTTACACGAGCAAAGAGAAAGTTACTCTGTATAAGATGAAGGGCAATCACTCACATCAAATGTTTGACTTTACGTTTTACAGGAGGAAAACGAGACAGACTGAGAAAGACTGTTGGCAGATAGATAGATAGATAGATAGATAGATAGATAGCAGGTAGGCAGACGGTGGTTAAGATTATTATTCTTGAATTAATCATCCATAACTAATTACAAGTGATGAGAATCTTTATTTATATTATTAATAATTCTCCAGAAGACACCACCCATCTCTCTCACTTGGTGGATATGCAGGCACTGTAAACGTTTGCTCTCTTCCACAATATTAAAGACAAACATTTACCGTCACACAATATTTCTGTAAGTAGAAAACTTCTTACCAAAGGAGAAGATAAATCCGTCTTTTAATCTATACTTAGTAAATCCATCCACCCACTACCTCTCCAACATATGGTTATCAATATGTGTAAGAAGATCAATAAATCTGACAATAAATGTATTAAATCAACAATCAAATATACAACATATGAATACTAAGTCTTTATACTGCAGTACTTATAAAAATATTAATAGGGTTTTACATTTTTTTTTTCATTTTTTCTAACAATGCTTGTAACTCAATTGATATAATACTTTTTTTCTTTTTCTTGGAAGTGACTGTCAAGTCCGATTAGTGTTGCACATCAAAGGTCTGTATAATCTAGAGACACCTGTTGCACATCAAAGGTCTGTATAATCTAGAGACACCTGTTGCACATCAAAGGTCTGTATAATCTAGAGACACCTGTTGCACATCAAAGGTCTGTATAATCTAGAGACACCTGTTGCACATCAAAGGTCTGTATAATCTAGAGACACCTGTTGCACATCAAAGGTCTGTATAATCTAGCGACACGTATTGCACATCTATAAAAGACTAGAAGTGCAGTTTATTGTCTGTTATCGGGTGAATAACATCAACATAATGTGGCTACACGTACGTACGTACGTAAGACATAGTAGACAGCGGGCGTGTCTGTCTGTCAGAGGGTGGGAGTAAGACCCACATAATGTGGCTACACGTTACATACATAAGACAGTAGACAGCAGGGGGGTTTGACTGTCAGAGGGTGGGAGTAAGACCCACACGCGGCTACACGTTACATACATAAGACATAATAGACAGCAGGTGTGTTTGACTGTCAGAGGATGGGAGTAAGACCCACATAATGTGGCTACAATTACATTGATTAGGGACATAGTAGGTAGTGTACTGTCTGGTCAACCGGGGTTGAGCAAAACACGTAATTCATTTAACTTTATAAAGATTCACTTCCAGAACAAGTGGACAACACCATTCTGGATTCATTTATAAATTCTGAACTCTGCTTAGAGCCTGGCAAACTGTCACCCCACCCTACAAAACCATACACATCTAGATGAGCGCTTAAGTCAGTCAAATCTAACCCGTTAAGAATTAGGTGAATGAATTGATCAGGACTTAGTCAGTCAAGTATAGCCCGTTAGGCAGGTGTGAGTTGATCAGGACAAGTTAAGTCAGCCAAAAGAGCCCGTTAGATGTGAACTGATCAAGACTTCTGTTAAGTAGAGCCATTCAAGAGTTAGATGAATGGATTGACCACGGTTTCAATCACTCAATTAAACCGTTAGATTCAGTTGAATGAATCAATCAAGACTTAATATGTCAGCGATCGGAGATAAATCGGTAATCCGAAATACAACACCTAGCCACTTATTAGAACGCAATCAGTAACATTTATCTCTTTGCTCGACAGAAATCACAGTTCCGAAATGCAATATCTAGTCACTTGTTATTAGAACGCAATCAGTAACATTTATCTCTCTGCTCGACAGAAATCACTGTTCCGAAATGCAATTTCTAGTCACTTGTTATTAGAACGCAATCAGTAACAGTTATCTCTCTGCTCGACAGAAATCGTTGCTCCGAAATGCAATTTCTAGTCACTTATGAGAAAGCACTCGGTAACAGCTCGCGCTGCTCGACAGAAACCAGTACTGTACTTAAATATAGGTCACTGTACACGCGTTTTACAATCATGATCACAGCTTTTTAAAAAATTACGTCCCTTGTTTATTTTTTTTTACTACTGCCATGTCGCTCGGCCCGGCTAAACGAAACTCATCCTCACTCCGTCGATTCGCGATGTGCGTGTCTCTCAGCTGTCAACTTAATATTTATTTTTAAAAATGCTCACCACACTTGTGTAGTCCCTTCCCTTGTTTGTGACTGACTGTGTAAGTCTCTTGCTTTATCTTTGGATGGATGGAGTGTAGGGGGCGCTTCCGGCTTCCGCCGCTTTCGCGCTATTTGCTTTATCTTTGCCGAGTACTGATCCTAAAGTACATTGGGAAAGTTTGAATAAAACTAGAGCAGTGTATCAGGGTCGCGCTAACCCGGCCTCTTGGTAACGTAGTTTGAACGTTGGCCTATACATGTATGCATTAGGTTTGGATTTATGTACATCTCGCCCCTTCCTGACAATAATCGGTATAGAACCCCCCTTCCATTGACTTAGTAGTGCTGTTTGTTTGATTTGGGTTTTATTTCAGTTTTCGTTGATTTGATTTCGCAGTCGGGCGCAAACAACAAACGAGAGCTTTGTTCTTTAGAAGAAAATAGTATTAAGGGTGGGAGAGACGGAATGTTTGTAGAATGGACGGTTACCTGGGTGGACTTTTGTCGGGAGAGCAGTCTGCGGCCTACACTTTCTGATTTGTATTTGCACTCTGGCGTGCGCCATCTATTACTATACAACTGATTTGACGGGCCATCCAAGCACTAGGTCACTAGGACATTGGGAAGGTCATTTTCGAGTAGTGTGGGTTTCTTTCGCGGAGATAAAACCCAAACTACTTGGGTTTAGCATTAAGGTTTGTTTTGCGAAGATAAAACAAAGCCACATGGGTACAGCTTAAGTTGTTTTCTTCGCGTAGAATCCGTAGATAGAACCAAAGCCATTAGCGTTAAGTTTTCTTTCGCAGAGAGAACCCATACCACTTGGATTAGTTTAAGTTTCTTTCGCGGAGAGAGAACCCAAACCACTTGGATTAGCTTAAAATTTTCTTTACGGAGACAGAACCCAAACCACTTGGTTTAGCTTAAAATTTTCTTTACGGAGATAGAACCCAAACCACTTGAGTTAACTTATTTTTTTTCGTAGGGTTAGAACCCCAAAACCACTTGGGTTAACTTAATTTTTTTTTCGTAGGGTTAGAACCCAAACCACTTGGGTTAGCTTGTTTTTTGGTTTTTTTTGTAGAGATAAAACCCAAACCACGTGGATTAGCTTAATTATTTTCGTATAGATAGAACCCAAGCCACTTGGGTTCGATGCCAGTGTCTTACCTTTTGCTCAAGCTTTCCCCCACACCTGATTAGCCACGTCCACTCGGACAAAAAGGGGTGGGTATCACACCAGTTTTACTAATTTAGAATTTTCACATCACTTCACAAATTTAACTGACTATACCTGGTCACTTACTTGTCTGATCTTACACTTATATACACTGTCTGATTTTATTGTGTGCAGTCTGATTTCATTGTATACACTGCCTGATCGCACACAGACTAGAGTAACACCAACTGAAAAAAATAAATATCCGCACACAGACTACAGCAACACCAACTGGAAAAAGAAAAGAAACACAAGCTGCCATTAAACTAACAGCAGCCAACAAGCAGACAAATAAATTGAAGACAGGAGAAAAATAGCCAGAGAGAAAGGGACTGCCAGACATCAACAAACACACTAGCTGATATCGAAACCATCCTCGAAGATTACACAAGGGTGCCCGAAGCACCTACCACCACCACCACCACCACCCACAACGGCAGCATCTGCAGTGGGACTTTTCAACCCACCCACCCCATTACAGACATTCAGTTAATATTGGATCATCTCTACTGCGCCTATCTACGCACCCCACCCCACCCACCCACAACGGACAACACCGGGGTCAGCGACAACGCAACCACCAGGTAGAGTGGTAGACTTTAGTGTGCTGCTAGCCTGAACTCTGTAACATACCCCCATCCTCCATCGGGGACAGCGACATCAATGTGGTAGTGGACAACCAGGCTACTACAAACCTCTAAGGCTAGAGATAAGCGCCATGGACCCACCGGCCATCAATCATTACCATTCTACAGCTTTTTCTGTCAATAATCCTACACTCTGTCTTTCATCATCTCTTACAGCAGCAGCTATCATCTGAAATATCACTCGCTTGTATATGCATTTCATAAACCAACCTATTCACAAATCGTCAGGTCGGATGGATGAGTCGTTTCTTCGCCTGTAACTGCTATAAGGAAAGAGGAGGTAGACATGTTTGATCCGTACAGTGAGTACAATATATCTCTCATTCTGATTTGCATTTATTTCTGAATGTCATATAGTATAGCGCGGCTTGAATAAATCCCAAATTATTTACAAGCGCGCGCGCACTCGCTGTTGGAATGTTACTGTATATATTTTTTTAAAAATTAAAATTAGTCGCACTACATTGTCTGAAGTTAGGCACCGAGTAGCTTTGTTCCACAAGTACTGTTTCTCTCTCCATAGACAACAACTGTTCTCCAGTACTGTTTCTCTCTCCATAGACACACAACACAAAAAATTACACACGAGTCTTTCCAAAACAATAACTTTTATCTCAGAAAAGCAACAACTGTTCTCCAGTACTATTTCTCTCTCCATAGACAACTGTTCTCCAGTACTGTTTCTCTCTCCATAGACAACTGTTCTCCAGTACTGTTTCTCTCTCCATAGACAACAACTGTTCTCCAGTACTGTTTCTCTCTCCATAGACAACAACTGTTCTCCAGTACTGTTTCTCTCTCCATAGACAACAACTGTTCTCCAGTACTGTTTCTCTCTCCATAGACAACAACTGTTCTCCAGTACTGTTTTTCTCTCCATAGACACACAACACAAAAATTACACACCAGTCTTTCCAAAACAATAACTTTTATCTCAGAAAAGCAACAACTGTTCTCCAGTACTGTTTCTCTCTCCATAGACACACAACACAAAAATTACACACCAGTCTTTCCAAAACAATAACTTTTATCTCAGAAAAGCAACAACTGTTCTCCAGCACAGTAATGAACGTTTTTTTGTCAGCGCTACAATTAAAAAATAATACTGTTCTTCAACATTAAATGATAATATTAATTGATTTCTCTTCATCATTACAACTATGTCTTTAAAAATAAAATTATTTAAGCTTTCTTTAACCAAATAAAAGCAACAACTAATTTTCAAACTTAAACCAACACTACTTTGTCTCCAGTAGAATAACGATTCTGACATTACACTACTCTTGTTACAATTCACGTCATGGCACTTACATCACACCTCCAAAAGTTAGTCACGGTACTCAATGGCCTCACTCTTCCAACAATCATCACCAACATCACTCCTCCAACATTTTCAAGACATCATGTGCTCAAATCAGTGACATCACTGTTCCAAAAATTAAATAAAGGCAGGAATACAAACATAACTTCTCCAACAATTATGCCATGAAAGTTGTTATATCAATGACATCACTCCCTTAACAATTATATTACTGACTTCACTAAACAACGGCATCACAAGAATAATGTCTCTGACATCACTCCTTTCACAGCACTGACACCACTCCTTTCATAACAATGATATCACTGACATCACTCCTTTCACAATGATATCACTGACATCTCCCCTTTTATAACAATATCACTCCTTTCATAATTACATCACTCCTTTCACAATGATATCACTGACATCGCTCCTTTCACAATGATATCATGGACATCACTCCTTTCATAACAATATAATTGATAGTAACCCTCCAATAATTATATAACTGACATCACTCCTCCAGCAATTAATGACAATGATGAAACTATCACTCCAATAATTAAGTAATGATAATGTGTCAATTATATCGATAACATTTCTCAAACATTAAACTTTAAGTCCTTTACATCACACTTTTAACATTTGTCATGTCAATGACATCAATGTATATTCATCATGTATATAAAATTGCACTCTCTCTCTCTCTCTTTCACTCTCTCCAAATCAAAGACAACCATTTTCTCAAAGACCAATCATGTTTTTATGTATATCTTCAACATTTTAATCAATGATATTACCTTTTCTCTAATATTCTGTTAATATTTTCTCCAAGAAAATGCTCAAGCGATCAAACTACATTATGTTCACATCTTCTCTAGCAGAATGTTCATATTATTAATATCAATGGCATCATTTTTTTTTTCCTAATCATTAAAACCATGGGTTCATTAATTTTACATGCAGCTTTATTCTTCCCCTGTTATTTACACTTACTGAAGAGTAACATAATGTAGGACAAAATATATTTATTTATAGCAATTTTTGTTTCTATTTATCACATAACACAACAAAAATACAACAATTCTAAAAACAATAAATATATTTGAGCTTCTATTCACTAATAACAATACTCAATGGAATAAATGGGATTTTTTATATGTTGATTGATAATTAAATGATACAACACTCTCAAAACAGCAAATATATATATATACACATACCAAATATTAGGTAACACTTCATTAATTTTTTACTGCTAATGAAAGTGTGCCTTCAATTTGCACAACATTTTGTTATTTAAAGTGCACTGCTGCTAAATAATACAAACTTAAAACCTCATTCACATTGAACTATTTACTTGTTTAAGTTGCAATTTTTCTTTTCGCAGCTTTCTTATTTGTTAGAAAAAACAACTCTAGGAAAACTAAAGAATGGTGATTTAAAAAACATAATTAATTAAATTAATTTGGTATGGATAAATAATTTACATGTAACCTAAAGAAAGAGCAAATCCCATCAAAACAACCACCATTCAACAATTTACAGTCTACTGGAGTGTTTGATAATTTATATCCTAGAAGAGCACTGTAATAATTTACAGTCAAATAGAGCATTGTACCAATTCACAGTCTAATGAAACACTGCACCAATTTATAGTCTAACAGAGTATTGTGGCAACTTACAGTCTAACAAAACATTGTACCAATTTACAATTACAGTCTAACAAAGTACATGTATTGTAATAATTTACAATCCAACAGAGCACTGTGACATTTTACAGTCAAAAAGAGCATTTACCAAGTTACAGACTTACAAAGCGTTGTAACAATTTAAATCTACAAGAGCAATGTCCCAATTTACTATCTAATAGAACATTGTGACAATTTAAAATCTGCCAGAAATTTTTAGCTGCTTTGTTGTGGGACCTTCAACTCCAGCTGCCAAAAATACTTATCAATTTTGTGACCATCTCCAGCTGCCAAAAATACTTATCAATTTTGTGACCATCTCCAGCTGCCAAAAATACTTATCAATTTTGTGACCATCTCCAGTTGCCAAAAATACTTATCAATTTTGTGACCATCTCCAGCTGCCAAAAATACTTATCAATTTTGTGACCATCTCCAGCTGCCAAAAATACTTATCAATTTTGTGACCATCTCCAGCTGCCAAAAATACTTATCAATTTTGTGACCATCTCCAGCTGCCAAAAATACTTATCAATTTTGTGACCATCTCCAGCTGCCAAAAATACTTATCAATTTTGTGACCATCTCCAGCTGCCAAAAATACTTATCAATTTTGTGACCATCTCCAGTTGCCAAAAATACTTATCACTATCATAAATAGAACGAGAAATCATTTCTATGTAGGAAGGTCAGTGGTTGTAAGCAGGAGGCTAGGATCTCAAAACACACTCCGGTAACTGGAATCTGTCTTCCGAGCTGCGGACTTTAACCACTCCAGTCACTGGTATTTGTCTTCTAAGCTGTAGAGTTTAACCACTTCAGTCACTGGTATCTGTCTTCCAAGTTGACTTTAACCACTCCAGTCACTGGCTATCTTCCGAGCTGTGGACTTTAACCACTCCAGTCACTGGCTATCTTCCAAGCTGTGGACTTTAACTCCAGTCACTGGTATTTGTCTTCCAAGCTGTGGACTTTAAACACCTGAGTCACTGGTATTCTCTTCCAAGCTATGGACTAACCACTCCAGCCACTGGAATCTGTCTCCATAGCTACAGATTCTCTAACCCTAACTACTTCAGTCACTGGAACTTCCTAACTGTAACTGTACACTATTTTTTCCCCATCCTAACTCTAGACTGTTGAGCATATCTGACTGTCCAATGCTTAGAAATTAATGATAAAATGTTAGGTGCTGTGCTAATAAAAAATCAAAATCACGAACATCATTATTGTTAACATATAACTTGTTACTATTTACCAATATAAAATTAAAAAAGGGATTATTATTCATAAATAGTTCCTAGACTCTTCCATTTCACACATTCACTGAGGGTCATGCCCTCTTCAGAAAAGAGCATATAATAAATGTTTGATGAGTCTTTAATATCATATTGGAGAGTATACAGACATCTTGATATTAGAATAACAAACCTTGCTGGACATATATCTTAGTGCATGAATAACAAATCTCAAAGTCAAATGCCGTACCTGAAAAACAAAGTCTTAAGGCCATACACCTTAATAAATGTATATGAGTAATAAGTTTAAAGGTCATGTGACTTATTATTTTACAGTACTTAAATAACAGTCTTAAAGGTCATGTGCCTTATTATTTTACAGTACTTAAATAACAGTCTTGAAGGTCATGTGCCTTATTATTTTACAGTACTTAAATAACAGTCTTGAAGGTCATGTGCCTTATTATTTTACAGTACTTAAATAACAGTCTTAAAGGTCATGTGCCTTATTATTTTACAGTACTTAAATAACAGAGTCTTAAGGTCATGTGCCTTATTATTTTACAGTACTTAAATAACAGAGTCTTAAGGTCATGTGCCTTATTATTTTACAGTACTTAAATAACAGAGTCTTAAGGTCATGTGCCTTATTATTTTACAGTACTTAAATAACAAAGTCTTAAGGTCATGTGCTGTATTATTTTACAGTACTTAAATAACAAAGTCTTAAGGTCATGTGCCGTATTATTTTACAGTACTTAAATAACAAAGTCTTAAGGTCATGTGCCTTATTATTTTACAGTACTTAAATAACAAAGTCTTAAGGTCATGTGCCTTATTATTTTACAGTACTTAAATAACAAAGTCTTAAGGTCATGAACAATAGAATTTGAGTAATAAAGTCTAAACATCATGTACTTTATTTTATGAATGCTTACATTGACTGATAAAGAAAGAATGGACTTAGAATATTTCATATATGCTTGCTCTTTGATCTATGATTTGAATTAGAGAATGTTTATGTAATTGAATCATTATTTCTAAGTTCATTATTAATCTGATTACATTGTATATTATACTTGTGAATTTTGATCGATGCTATGTTTCTTATGCTGTGTGTGTATCGGGCTAACGAAATTGTTGCAGGATTTGTAAGTTGAGAATGTTTATAAGAGAGAAAGGAGTTTAGAGATGAAATATGCCTGAAATTTAGTGCTGCCTTAATTTGACTTTTGCAAAGCAAAGCAAGTCTTTTGTTTTTCTATTGTCACATCATGCTATGGTGACTACTGTACTCTACTTGTTTGGTGTGTGCGTCCAGCATTGTCATCAAACTTAACAGTAAAATGTCGATTCCTGTGAATTCCATTCAAGAGCCAATATGGCAGAAATGGTGTCTTGAGTTTAGTCTCGAGAATTCCATGAAGATTATTTTGAATGTTCCTCATGGTGGGTTGAATAAACGGACATTCTTCCTGATGTGTTTGAAAGCACATGTGAAATTCAATGTTCTTGGAGAGTGCATCGAAGATTCTGGAACAGTTGTGTAAAGTGCCTCTAGAATGGACACTTAACAAGAGTGACTACTTGCAAACGATGTGATTGTGAATATGTGCTGTTGACAGCCACCATCTTTAAAAGGTTATATAAATTGGCTTTAAATTTCTCTAAACTCTACTCTCACTTCTGTGATGATATCCATGATTTTGACTATGTATTTATGATAATAGACTATTTATGTCTAACTAGGATAAACTGAATGATTGTCTAGCATTAATTGAACATTGTTGTGAAGTGATGTAAATGTCAATACTCTTTGATTATATTCATATGTTATATATTTGATTTTTGATTTAATAAATTTATTGACCTTCTTACACATAATGATAGCCATATAGTGGAGAGACAGTGGGTGGATGGGGGCTCACTAAATATAGTTTGAAAGATGGATTAGTCTTCTCCTTTGGTAAGAAGTTTTCCACTTATGGAAATATTGTAATATTTTGGTAAATGTTTGTCTTTAATGTTGTGGAAGATGTTTACAGCACCCGCATATCTGCCAAGTGAGAGAAATGAATGGTGTCTTCTGGAGAATTATTAATAACAACCAATAAATAAGGTGGTGTTGGCGCCACACCTATCATTCAAATACTTGTAATAACAAAGTCTTAAGGTCATGTACAGTAGAAGTTCTTATTATATGAATAATTACATTTTTTTTAAAGTCTAACAGTCATGCACTGTAGAATTCAAGAAATAAAGTCAAGGTTGTAATCAAAACTCAAAGAAAACATTAGCACTTGCGTAATCCAAAGAGTATATACAATCAACTCATTTCAATGAATATCATATAATATCACAATTTTGTGTTCAAACACATGATTTATATTTCTTTTTAAATAATAATAATTCTTATATTGGTAATAGGAAAAGTGATTTTTTTTCCAAAAAAAATATTCAGAGGAACACAATACACAAAAATATTTGCACTAAAACCAGTCACTTAATTAACTAACACACATTAGTCAAATTTAAATCTAATAAATGATTTACAATAACAGATTGTAATAAAAGAGTTATTTAGATTGCTATAAAAGGATTCTTTTGTATAATTAATGAAATTATCTATTTTACTGAATCAAAGGAAAAGAAATATTTGAAGTTTCCCGACAAATCAACTGTGTCATACCAACGAATAAGTTACCTTTAGCAAAGGGTAAAATTATGTGAATATAAAGGGTACATTACACAGTCTATTCAATAAGTGCCTATTAATGTTAATTAATCTAAATACATTTGCAACTATGAAATTAAATAAAATAAAAATTAGATGAGAAAACAAATCTTGAATGAATTGAATAAATAAATGCATTTTTATATTAGAATATTTGCCACCTTGATGATGGGTGGAAAATTAAAATGAATGTATTGCAAGGAACATAAATGAATTTGTTTATTGGAAGGCTTGATTATAAGTCACATTGTGAATGAAAATTCAAGCATCGTTTAGCAATTTTCATCAGCATTTTAATGAATACTTTGATGTCTGTTTTGTGAACACAACAAAGCAGCATAATGTTGGCCATATGAAAACTTCCTTCACTCCTTCCTTCCTTCCCTCTGTCCATTCCTTCTTTCATGGCCGAATGTGAAAACTTCCTTCACTCCTTCCTTCCTCCATTCTTTCCTTCATAGCCATGTGAAAACTTCCTTCCTCCCCTCCCTCCATTCCTTCCTTCATGGCCATGTGGAAACTTACTTCCTGCATTATACACAGAAAGACAGAGCTTCCTTCCTTCCTCCCTCCTTCCCTTCCTGGCCATGTGAAAATTTCCTTCTTTCCCTCCCTTTGCATTCTCATGAATGCAACAATGCAACATAAAGCTGGCCATGTGAAAAAACTCGCATATGCTCAAAGGTCAAGGATGCTGTTAGGATCACTCCAGAAAAATCCCACGTACTCATTCATTTCCTCCCTCCCCATGAACACAACAATGGAACATAAAACTGGCCACACGAACAAAAAATTCCCACTTGCATGAAGATCAAGAACACTTTAGCAGCTAAAAAAAAAAACCCACATGCTCAAAGATAAAGCTGGCCATGTGAAAGAAAAACAAACTCCGACTAGCTCGACCTTGACCCTCAAAGGAATGCGTTTTACAATCAGAGCTGGAAAACTATATAGGAGATGTTCATTCACTAATCTGTATCATTAAATATGCAGATGTTTAAGTGCTAAACATGCATCTTTAAATGTTAAATAAATTTTATATAGGTAATGTGTCTCAATGTTCAACATTATGCAATTAAAAGAATTATTATTAAAAAATAAATGGTCCATTCTTACCGGCACATTCAATAATAAATAAAATGTTAAATAGTACATTCAATGGTAAACAACTAACCATATTCTAAAAAGAATACAAGTATTTAAATATTAACACAATGTCAACAAAGATTTATTTTTATATACCATAGAGAAAAATGCACTATTTTCATACTAACATTATCATCTGCTAAAATTATAATGAAAGAGTAGACATGATACATGCAAACACATTGATGCATACATTAACCAAGTTTGGCTGCGTCATCTTCCCATGAATTCAATTTTATTTCATTTAGAACTGCTTGCTTTGACCAAACAAGGGGATAAAGCGTATCTAATGTTAATCATATATATGCGTAATGCAATATTTAATACTAGGCAACTATGATATGTCCATAACAGTTTAAGAGAATAGAAATGCTATTTAACAAAAGTACCTGATTTATGAATATAACAAACATTAGCAAGTATCAAACATAACATAGCCTTCATCAATCAATACTAATAACAATAAATGTCAACAATACCAATGTACCTGTGCTGCTGTCTCTGGTTAAAAAAAAAAAATCTGATTAGAAGTAACAAATACAATTCTACATTTAGGTAAGATGTCCATATCAATTTAGGCAAACTGTTACTCTCCTAATGAAGGTCACTTAGCCAAAGTAATGACTCTTATATTTATTTCAGCATGAATATCAAACATTTTGAAATTTGAATGATGTAGTACTTAACAGTCATCTTACTGAGAATATTGTAAAATGAATAATTAATATTGTATCAGATCACTCGACAGAATGCTGACTACAATAAAACAAATCTAAATCTGAACAAGAAAATAATTAAACATAGCTTATTACAATCTATATGACATATAAAGTCCATACATCACTTGAAATATAAATATGATAAATTTTAGTGCACATTAATTTTATAGCAATAAGCAGTGGATTGAGAGTATGTGTGTGTGCATGCGTGTGTGTGTGTTTGTGTGTGTGTGTGTGTGTATGTATGTGTGTGTGTGTGTTTGTGTGTGTGTGTGTGTTTGTGTGTGTGTGTGTGTGTGTGTGTGTGTGTGTGTGTGTTTGTGCAATGAGATATAAATATCTCAAGAAATATTGGAATAACTTGAGCAGACATTTAACAATATCAACCTAACTAAAAAGACTTTAATTTTAATTATATTAATAACTTTGCAATTTTTAATTTATAAAAAATCTTGAAATGACATACATTAAATCAATAAGTTATACAGTCTACCATAACAGACAGCTAAACGACTGAATAGATGGACACCAAACAGATCTTCAGATGGACAGATGCAGCCTTCTCACATTATATGTGTATGTAAGGAAAAAAAGAGTAGAAGTGAATCTGTTTGATTTTTAATATAACAGAAACAAGGTCAGATAAAAGAAATATTTAATGAAAACTGGGTGGAAATTTTCTCCATATATCTATAATCAGTATTGCTAATTTTCATCATAATTACTAAAAATTATAAGGTCAATATATGTAATTATCATGACAGTCACAAACATAAAATGCATGATATAATTATGAAAAAGTTATAATCCCTAATACAACATCACCCAGACCACCTCTAGACAAGTGCACCTAACTCATTTATAACTCATTAAAATGGAATGTCACATGACTGAAATTTGGAAAACCAAGACTCTACTATGTATATGTGGTGTAGGCGTTTGTAATCTAATATATACAACTACAAGACTGAACTCATACAAACACATATATCTCCAAGTTGAAAAGAAAAAGCATATTAACTGACAATAAATGGACCCACTTAACTATATTAGTATATAGCATCACAATGTATTTATATAAGACTTACTAGAAAGAACAACTCATAGTTTCAGGCAAATGTCAAACATTTGGAGTGACATCAATTATGCAAATTTGCAGATAAGGATTGATCTTTACAGGCAAATGGTGTAAGCTTACCGTCAGACATAAAATTCCATTTTACATATGATTATGAATCAAAGATTCTGTTGTTCTCATTAAAGTAACTAGAGACATATGCAATTGTGTGGGTTCAGTAATTTTAAAATCACAACTGAAAATAAACTTTTCACTGAATTGCAACAAGGAATGGATGCATTTTAATCATATACTAGGCAGCAAAGTGCCTCTAACTGATCAGCAACAACACTAGGTTATTAGTAACAAATTCAAAGTAGTACAAATGTATGCTCATAAACTATAAACGTGTGGCAAATTAAATTTACCTATCCTTATTTCTAAACTTAATTGTTATATAATTTATTAAATATCAACATGACATGGCCTTCAAGTACTGAACATGATGATATATTTTTAAGTATCAAAGTTAAAATAACAACTCGGGTAAAGAATATGCTAGAACTTGCTAAAGCAATCCAAACCAGTTCCAAGCAGATGAGTAGTTTTTCTGACTAATAGTCTCATACTTGTTCATAACAATTTCATCCAAAGAGGACAGTCCGAAACTTATCTGTTGAAGAAAGTTCTATATTCTAATCACTTTGATTTTGATGTAACTCAAGTCCAGCTATAAAAGCAATCATTAGCTTATGAAAGGAGTGTGCCTTTTTTATGTTTTGTAACTTAGTATCCACTTCAGACTGCAGTGACTACTGTACTCTACCAGATTCATGTTGGTGTGTGTATCCAGTGTTGTCATCAAAATTATGGAAAAAGTGTTGCTGTAAGTTGATTCTTGTGAATTCTGTTCAAGAGCCAGTATGATGGAAATTGAGGCTTGAATTTGGCCTTGAGAATTCATGAAGATTTTTTTAACATTCCTTGTGGTGTCCTTGGGTAGCGCACATGAAAATTCTGAAACATTCTTTGTGATGTGCTTTAATAGCGCATACAAAGTTCTGGATGATTCTCCACAGTGTGCTTTGTGAGCACTTCGAAGATTCTACAACAGCTGTGTAATGTGCTTAAAATGGGTATGTTAGACCTTCATCTAATAAGAAAGAAGTGACTTGTTGTAATCCGTGTGATTGTGAACACCATGTTAGTGACAGCTACCATTATTGAAAAGGTTATGTACATTGACTATAATTATCTCTCAAAAACTCCAATCTCATTCTTTGATGAAACCATATCTATGAACTTGATTTTATATATATATATATATATATATATTGTGTGTTAATTTGGCTGCTGATGTCTATGCTAGGATAAACTGAATGAGTGTCTAACATTTAATCAGACAGTATTGTGTAGTGATGTAAATAATCTTATGGAATAATAGTGGGTGGATGGGAGCTTATTAAATATAAAATAAAAGATGTATTTTTATTACTCCTTTAGTAAGAAGTTTCCACCTACAGAAACATTATGTGACAGTAAAATGTCTATCTTATTATTATTATATAAAGAGCAGAGTTTTATGACACACCATAATAACCTGCCAAGTGAGAGACATGTTGGTCTTGCGAGAGAATTATTAATAACTATAAATTATAATTCTCAATCACTTGTAATTAGTTATGAGAAGTTAATTAATAAATAATAATCATAATGAGTGAAGAGGTGTTACACAATGGTTCTAATTGGTCAGCAAAAACACTAGGTTATTACAATATTAGTAACAAATTCAAAGTAGTACAAATGTATGCTCATAAACTATAAACAACGGTTCTAATTGGTCAGCAAAAACACTAGGTTATTAGTAACAAATTCAAAGTAGTACAAATGTATGCTCACAAACTATAAACAACGGTTCTAATTGGTCAGCAAAAACACTAGGTTAGTAGTAACAAATTCAAAGTAGTACAAATGTATGCTCACAAACTATAAACAATGGTTCTAATTGGTCAGCAAAAACACTAGGTTAGTAGTAACAAATTCAAAGTAGTACAAAAATATGTTCACAAACTTTAAACTATAAAGAATGTTTCTAATTGGTCAGCAAAAACACTAAGATACTAGAAACTTAATTCAAAGAATTATAAAAATACACTTAAAACTATAAATAATGGCTCATACTGGTCAGCAATAACAGCAGATTTCTAAATAAGAAATTCAAAGACATATAAACATACACTCACAAACTATAAATAATGCTGATCTGTTTCCATGGCAAAGAATATGCCCACAGCAATGAACAATTTTTTATGAGTTATATCAATTTTTTTTTATATAAGGCCTTTGAATCAAATTTGTAAAAAATGGGAATTTTAGTTTGCTAAAGTGAAATGGGGCCATATATACTTCAATGCAATTAATGTCTGATCTCCAAGTTTATGTTAGGTAGATAGCTATATTTTATCAAGATCAATAATTTTCATTTTCTTTGTAGTAATTTGAACTAAATACTATTATCGTCTCTACAGATTTTGCATAAACACTATTAATCATTCTATAGACACTGCTTTGTAGATACTAATCATTCCAAGTGTTTATTTGCAACAGATAATGTTATTCTATTATCACAGACACATATAAGATAATCCTTCCTCTCTTTAAGAAAACAAAATCAACAGTGGTATCCAGAACAATAATTATCACAAAAATAGCACTGTAATCTCATTGTAAGCAAATTCTAAAGTTTCTTACTTCAGCGTAAAGACACCTAAAAAATTATTTGTGTCAGTTGTGTGCTATCTTTTTTGTAAAGTACTCTTTAATAATCACAACATCAAAAAACTAAGCAACTGAAAGTCCACTTGTGTCCACAGGTAAACAGGTAAACATTAGTCAAAAGTCCACTTGTGTCCACAGGTAAACATTAGTCAAAAGTCCACTTGTGTCCACAGGTAAACATTAGTCAAAAGTCCACTTGTGTCCACAGGTAAACAAGAAACATTAGTCAAAAGAGATCCCAATTTTGAAAATAAATTTAGGACATGTTTGTCCATTGTAGTATTTACACTTGCGCTTTGATTCGTGAGGCCGAATGATGTACCCATCTTCTATGAGGTCATTTTCCAGGCAACGAATGAAGGTCTCTTCATCCACGTTAGCCTCCCATGGGCCCACCACAACTTGAGCTTGATCTATCACACAATTATGCTTTGCATTAAAGTTCTGTGCTTTAGCTTGGAACTCCTTCCGAAAGGCATAGATATTCACTTCACCGATTCGACTGAGAGAAGCATTCGCAATGGCTGTCCGAATGACAAGTTCTTTAGCTTCACAGTAATTTGGAAATTGTGCTTTCTGAGCTTCTTTCACTGTAAGAGAAGCAATTTCAGGTCGTAGTGAGAGCTTCTCAACAAGTTTGTGTAATCCATAGTAGTTGGCATCACGGTACACAAGGACAGAATTTTCTTTATCTGGCAAATTATCGTAGCGCAAAAACTCCAAGATGTGACCAAATACAGTGCCATTGCTATCTAAAAAATAGTTGCCATCCTTGTCACGATCGATATGATGCCGACCACTAAACATGGCTGCCAGCATGGAGTCAGAGTATTTCATCAAGGTTGAGCGGCGTGTCATGTAAATGTGGCCACCAACATTAAGAGAAATAATTGGTGGAAACTGGATGGCTTCCCTTTCTGTGTCTGAGGGCTAAACAAATGAGTAGATTTTAATTTGAACATTGATTAAGACTACATTAACTATTTTATTTTCTAACATAGTGTGCGTGTAAGAATATGGATGTAATATTTGTGCATTTGAATGTGTGTGTGTGTGTGTGTTTAGGTGTACATGTGTGTGTGCAATAGGATGCATATATGTTTGGATGCACATGTGTATTTCAACATGTGCATTTGGATGTATGTCACCAAATGGGGAGACATGAAAATAAATGATATGTGAATTGGGGGTTTCATAGTAATTTGTCACTATCATCACCACTGTCAAACAACTTTATTCAGTCCTTTGGTGATTTGTCCACACTACAAACAAATCTGTTAGCTCTTGGTCACAGCATCCAACATGCATTCACCAAAGATTTTTCTGGCTCTTTATATTAATGCATGCATGGTTGTGCATGTTAATATATGTGTTTATATGCAAGGCTGAGGGGAATTAATGTAAACAATACAAGACAGTACAACATAAATATCACAATCACCCTTTCAAAACAATAGTCGGCAATTTCTTTTGCTTTGATAGTTATGATTTATACTTTTACTCTATGGTTTCTCTCTCATTCCCCAAAAAACTTAAATCACTTATCTCATAAATTACTCATTCATAAATTGATAAAATATACACTATGGAAATAAAGGACACCAATTTCTAACCCAATGGATGATGGAAATGAAATTTAACAAATTACAATTTCTATAGCTGCATTAATCACCACTATTAAAGCACTAACAAAAAAATTATCTTTAAAAAAAAAAATCATATGTTTATTTTCGTCATTGTTACAGTCCCAGAGCTACTTGGCTCTGTGACAAACTAATTTAATAATGCAATATAGATATGGGTCATTTTCTGTATGAGTGTATCGTTTTGTGACATGAAATGCAAAAAAATAAAATGGATTTAATCTAATTATTTTACATGTTCAAGTCTACAACATAAAAACATAAGAATAAGAGATAAAAAATATACAAAGGTGTTGATTTTATAAGATTTTATATGCAAAAAGCATATTTTTCTATTGAAAACTTAGAAAGTCAAGTTGAGATGTGTTTTACCACAATTTTGTTTTTAAGTAAGCAATACAATTATCTAATTACAACAAATATATTTTATTTTATTAAAATAAACTATTAACTTAATCAGGATACATATTTATTTTAAACGGGGTATACAACTATAACTTCATTCCGTATGGAAATCTTATTCAGCTCCCAGTGACAAAGAGGCACATCTTCAAAATTATTTATGACAGAAGGCCTATGTTTAATACTGCTTTTAAAATCAAGCATTTATTTTTTGATACATGGTTATATAACCAAATAATGTTTTAAATCTGATTCTGGGATATTTTAAATTATTGCCTATGCATATTTATAATTAGCATTAACAATCAGAATTATTATATTCCTGAGAAGAAAAAATAAAAACTGTTCAAGTTACAAAAAATAGACAGTGATGCCAATTCATTACCCTTACTTCTAAGTGTTATTGACAGTATCTTTATTATAACAGTTTCTTGTAAATACATCATTACATTATTACAAATATACAATATTTTTAAAACATAAACAGTGTTAGTAATAACTAATAGTAATACAATATATAAACACATACATGTATATAATATTGTAATTTCAAAACATGTTATATTCAAATTCTTCTTTAAATATAGAAGCTATATGTTGTTTTAATCAATTTCTAGTTATAATGCATATGATATGGGATACCAGTGTTAAATTATTAAGATTATTTATTATTATGTAATAGAATGTGAATGGTGTGAGCTCCCTTTGTTTGAGGTGCACGAACGTGCTATATTTAGCATGTGGTCTAGATCCCTACTTACCAGAGAACTTTCAGGTCCTCGAGTGCTATTACTAGTATTAGTATTCGACTCAGGCCATTTCATAGAAAAGGACGGGTGTTGCTGGTACTCTTTCAACCGTGAAATTGGTAGGAGCTGTCGTACTGTTATTATTTCTTCTGCGGAGTCAGAATCTTCCCCTCTTTGCTCCATTTTGTGACAGCATGAGATTGTTGTGGTGTAAAAAGGCCGTGCAAACAAATTCACCAATCGTAGCGAACTAAGTCGACCGTGTGCAGAGCTGTAAGATGGTGGCGGTTGCTGCAAACTACGCTGGACGCCTAACGTCTGTTCCAAATTTTAGACTGCTTTACGCTTCCTGTGATCATTCTGACATAAATGATCATAGCGGCTTAATATACAGATCTTCCAGACCTGATTTTGTGGGTTACGATGAGCTAAAAACATTCAGAGAACTTAAAATCAAGAGTATTATTGACTTTCGTTCTCGTAAAGAATATGTCAAAGCTGATGGAAATCACTTACTTGATGAAGAGTATCGCCTTTATCAAGTAAAATTGCCACGGGGCAGAAATTTCCGTCATGGCGAGAAGGTTACCCTAAATAAACTTATACCCAAACAAGGGATTTCTTCAGAAAATCCAAATTCTCAGAAGAAACATTTTCTTATCAATTTCTTTACAGCAAATTATATTTGGACAGTGTTCAACAGGGCTCCTTGGTATATTCGACTTTATTCATTCCTTTTTTTAATTTATGATGTTATTTTTAGCACTGGCTACAAGTACTTTGTTCGCTTGTTTGCTCGTACAACCCTTAACTCAACAGGCTTGATTGGTCAATATAAAGACATTGTTGAATTGAGTCAAAGAAGTATTTGTGCAGGTGAGTTGACCGAGATACTTTTATTTAAATTTTCATTCCTAAAACATTTTATTTTTTTATTATGATGTTAGTGTTGATTGCCATATAATCATTATAATCTGCAAAATACCATAATCATTATATATATATATCCCTATATACTGC
Source organism: Sinotaia quadrata (assembly GCA_028829895.1). Taxonomy (NCBI): domain Eukaryota; kingdom Metazoa; phylum Mollusca; class Gastropoda; order Architaenioglossa; family Viviparidae; genus Sinotaia; species Sinotaia quadrata. The sequence continues at coordinate 6,305,113 of CM054183.1, forward strand.
ATAATATTAATAATAAATATGTTTCAACTTTTTGTAACTTTCCATTGTTTAGATTATTTATTTATAAAAGCATTTTACAAAAGCAATAAATTATACATACTAAAGTAGAACTAGACTCATTGACATTAGACGTCAATATCAAGACCAACAACAATAAAAGATTTTTTTTCCATTTTGTAGAACAGATAAGAAAGTAACTAACAACTAACCAAAGACATTATATTGCTTTCTTAAATTATTTTATTATTTATGTATTATTTACTTAGGAGATACATGTATTTCACAGTTCATGAATTTCTTTATAAAATATCTGCCCTTGTATAGCAATACACAGCAAAAAAGATTTGAAGGTCGAAGTTATATAACAATTTACAGTCTATAGAAACCACAATGGTGGGTTGAAGAAACTGAAACATCACAGAAATTATTGTTCTTATTATAAGACTATAAGTGTAAAGTATTTAAAGTTGTTTGTTTATTTTAAGGAATTTCTGGTTTAACTTTAGATAATAAATAGTTTTACTTGAACTTGTTATAAAAATGAATGAAATAAATGTCAGTAGTACTTCTTTTAGCAAAGCCTTAATTGTGAAATTTATTTATACTTTTAACAATTTTCCACTTTTTCTTCTTTTCACTATTTCAGCATTGAAACTGTTGTGTGACAAAGAAAATTTGCCAGCATTATTAAATTGTGCACATGGAAAAGACCGAACTGGCATTGTCTCAGCTCTTGTCCTGGCTTGTATTGGAAAATCACATGATTATATTGCACAGGAGTATGCTCTCTCATCTGTAAGTTGCTTTTTGAAATTGTCAGTATTGTGTGATATCACACAACTGTAGGATGTGTTTTTACAGCGTTGGTATTGTAATTTTGTGATATCACAGAGCTGATAAAAAATTGTGTTTTTGAAGCATCAGTATTGCATCACTCATATTTTGTAATGCATATGTTATGTCATTTCTCATTGTTTTGTAGTGTAAATTGTGAAGTTATAATACTTAATACCAACTTTACTAAATTTAACTAGTCAAAATGTCTGTACTGTATTGTATTAAATAGTATATGAGTGAATCATCCACAAATACAATTGTACACATGCTGATTAATAAAAGCAAAAATATATTTATAATAAAACTATTAAAAGCATAGTATAATTAAGTATTAAACTTTACATCTTTTAGTTCAAATGATTTAACACAATAATCATATTTGCAGGAGGGTCTGGCACCAATGCGCAGCAGACTGATGTTAGAGGTGGTGGAACGGTACCATATGTGTGAGGAATTCACAACAGCTCATGCAGACACAATGGAGAAACTCTTTGATTACATTTGTGACAAGTAAAGTCTTTATTTAAAACTAGATTATATTTGTGACAAGTAAAGTCTTTATTTAAAACTAGATTACATTTGTGACAAGTAAAGTATTTATTTAAAACTAGATTACATTTATGACAAGTAAAGTCTTTATTTAAAACTAGATTACATTTGTGACAAGTAAAGTCTTTATTTAAAACTAAATTACATTTGTGACAAGTAAAGTCTTTATTTAAAACTAGATTACATTTTTGACAAGTAAAGTCTTTATTTAAAACTAGATTATATTTGTGTTAAGTAACTCTTTTCTTTATTTAAAACTAGATTATATTTGTGACCATTTTTTAACATGTTCAGGCATCCATCCAGAGGAGGATGCAATAAAAAGCTTTTTTAGTTTATATATGATAAAAGCCACAGGTGGTTTGGTCATAAAATTAAAAGTTATATCTAATATAAAAGTTATAAATTTAATGTGTTCCTTGCTAAAAAAGAAAATAATCTACTCATATACCCTAAATTATAACAGTTTCAATCAAAAGTCAATCTAAATTGTCACTTTCTATAAAATAAAATAGCTCTATATCACTGTAAAGTGGTGAGGATGGTAAAAAAAAAACAACTCACCCACTCCTTATCAGATAATCCTAAATTATAGCAATTTCAATGAGAAGTTGCTTTAAATTGACACAGAAAAGAAAATAGCATATCTCATATAATTTAATGTGAGCCTTTTGTTCCATCCTTTCTTTGTTTCAAACCCACATACACAGAAAGGGGAAAAACATAACTTCTCACTCGTTGCTTTTGCATTGTAACGGTGTAGAAGAGACCTATCAACTCATACCAAACACTAGTGGAATTGTACATATATCTAATTTAATTTAACTTGGTTGATTAAATAAAACATATTTTGTGTTTCCTCTTTGTAAAATTGACCTGGGATGCATATCCTCTGACAGTGCAGCAGTATAGTGCTATTGTACCATACAAACTTCTGATAAAATAAAAATAAAAATCAATGTATTCTGCAATGGGATTTTGATCTTCATGGGTTCGAGTAAACTGATGGGTGCTGCACTTATATGGTATCCATCAACCTATTTTATTTATGTTAGATGCTTTGAAAAACTACTGCTTCTTCCATTATGAAGAGGCTTAATTCACTATAGTTAAATTTAAAACTTTACATATTAAATTGATTTGTTTAAAGACAACAGGTACTAGTATTGAACTTGTTAGTAATAGTATTATTTTTCATATTTTTCACTTTTTTTTCTAGTACATACATTTTCTGTGTTTAAGAATCTTGTTTTATTTCTGTAATTTTAAGTGAGTTAATGAATTTTATTAAAATTATTGTAACATAAAGTCGTTACCCTTTAATTCACTTTGTGCACTCTGAAATCAATATATTTATCATTTTATTTTCTCTTGCCTTTGTATCAGATGCATGATTAATTCATTTAGTCACTGAATCTGAGGCTGACCATAGGCCTGAGAGTAATTTTGGTAAATACCGGTAGATCTGAAATATGCAAGCATGAAGTCTTTGATAACTAATCAGGTAGAATTTAAATAACAGAATTTATAGAAAATAAATATATTCAACTGGAAATCCATATACACTGCAATCCACCTCATAATTATTCTCTCTGTGGTTTAAAAGTAATAAAATGTGGTATTGGATAGACAGCAACATCATATTCATCACAAAATTAATATCTTGGAGGTTACAGTGACTGTCATCATTTCATTTTTATGGGAGTGTGGTTAAAATTTTAAGTTGCTTTTGGTGAAGATTTGTTATTGTTGCATGCTGCTTGGGGTGACTCATATTTATGCAATTAGTTCAAATCTATTTCAGCTTGCACACTAACCCATCTATGATTGCCGATGCAAACAGTAAGACTTATTATGGGGTGATGGTCTGATAAAGTGATATATTTAATTGACTCGCCAGCCCCCAGCAGAATAACTGCATATATAACAGAATCTGATAACAATATACATGTACAACAATGACACTAACTTACAAGAGACACTACACTACAATTATGATGCAGATTTACATCAACAGCTGTATTAAAATTAAATAAGACGCATAAGAATTGTAAACAATTAACAATGAAACTTTAATTTTAAAAAAAGAAGTAAATTATAAAGGCATAAGATTATCAACACGGTTTTCTTAGTGATCACTAAAGTCTTTCTTCAATGATTGGATATGTTTAAATCAACTCTAGCCAAATTGTTCATAATCATTGTTTCTTTTGAAGAAGAATGCGGAAGAATTCTTAAGAAGATTCTAGGAAGACAATGCCACAATTCATCGTTCATTTAACGCAACTTTAGTGTTTTGTTCATTGAAGCTTTGGCCATGCCCACAGATAGTGCACGTCATTGTCCTTTCAACCACAAGCTTCAAACCAAATTGTATTTGTTCACCAAGTCCCTAAAATTATAGAATTAACCAGCCCTAAGTCCTTTCTTCAAAACTAGATATATTTATCCTATTTACATCTACCAATCTCTGACTATCATTCATCATTTCAATATTACAGCAATACAATAAAAAACTATAATTTAAAATCTACTCACATTCACCAGTCACTTATTTCCCTTCAAAAAGGGTCGTCTATTCATGCTTTCTCCCAAGCTGTGATAGGGATACTACCATCTCCTAGCTTTGTCTAGTAGGCATGTGTAATGGTCAATAGCACAGAAAGATATTTATACAATCAAAACACCCACACATCCCTCTTAAAATATATAACTTTTCATCATGCCTATGCAGCTCATTTGACCACCTAGTACAAGGTCAGCCAGGTTTTCACGCTAATTCTCCCCTGTACCCAAATGTGTTTTTTTTATGCCCATGCAAAGGCAAGCATAACCCCTACCCCTCTCAACTCTTAGTTGGAAGTTTGCATGCACTATCAAAGGCACATCACGTGAAGTGTTCTTGAATCTTCATGTGCGCTACTCAACACCACGAGGAATGTTCAAAATAATCTTCATGAATTCTCGAGACCAAAGCCTCAAATTTTGCCATATTGGCTCTCAAACAGAATTCACAGGAACATGATTACTGATAAGTTCAGCAACAATGCTGGGTTCACACACCAATGTGATCTAATACAGTACAGTAGTCAGTGCAGTCTAAAGCAGATCAAAAGCATCAAAGAACAAAAATGGTGTGCTTCTGAAAGTCAAATTAAAGCAGCGCTAAATTTCAGGCATATTTCATTTCCCAAACTCATTTCTCTCTTACAGACATTCTCAACTTACAAAGCCTGCAACAATAGTCATTAGCCTGATACACACATAGCATAAGAAACATAGCATCAATCAAAATTCACAAGTATAATGTACAGCATAATCAAATTAGTGAACATAGAAATAATGGTTTGGTTACATAAAGCATTCTCCATTGTTCTGAAGACAACATGTGCACTGGCTAGTCTAAAGCTGACATGCTCAGACATCTTTGTTCAAACTGGTTTACACCATTTCTAATTGTGACTCAAAGGACACCACTCTGAATATATCATTGTTCATCCAGGTCTACCCACTACCTCACAAATTCTCATCAGTTTGACAATTCTGAATATGTTTAGTGCACAGTTTTTTCAAGGTTGGAAAATTATCTTCCTGAACCTTTTTTAAGCCATGGTTAATTATATGTTGGCTTATCAAGGGTTCGACGGTCTTGCGATGTCAAAATTAAAATTATTGATGGATCTGAAAAGGGAAAACTGGTAAATGGTAATGGTTTAACATTCACTAAAATGTGGTTTATAAAGAAATATTTTCCAAGTACATGAGAAAGCTAATATAATAGGGATTTAATGAAATCCAACAAATAAAAAAAATAAATTAAAACATTTGCAGTATTTTATACGTTGAACAACCGATTTCTGTCTAGTTAATGATACTGTTCAAGATCTGTAGTTAGTCAAGACAGTTCTAAATCTGAGGTTAGTCAGAACAGCTCTAGATCTGTAGCTGGTCAAAACTGTTTGAGATTTGTGGCTAGTCAAAACTGTAAGTAACTAATCTCACCCTACTAGGTTAAAGTCTGATTTAAAACATTATAACTTCAGTATTCCAGAACAATTTATATTTTAAATGTAGTTTACATAGATATTATTAAGTAGTAAAGTTTCCAAAGTTGTGCTTTCACCATCAGAACACTAGAACAGTAGAAGCAAAAATACTTGATATTTAAGCTATATAAATCACAATATCAATTAGAAAATAAATTAGACACTTTGAAAATTCAATTAAAAATTTTAATTGTTGAATTTTCTTGTTAAATTTGAAAAAGGATAATTTCTATTTAAATATGGATTATTTGGCAAGTAATTTATTTAAATATATTCTTAAAAATGTGCCCCATATTAGTTGATGTTATGCATTAATAAATATCAATACTTGGAAACACCCATCAGAAAACATGTTTTCCATGTCACAACTTTCCTTTATTTTCTCATTAATTTTAGTCACTAAACTTATGACAGAACCAATACTGCAAGCATTGAAGGGAGCTTATTTCAAGAACTGTAAATCTTGCAAAGCACTGAAAATTTCCCTTCTTACAGATTTTGAATGCAAGTAATCCATCACTTATAACCTCATTAATTCCTTGAGTGTCATCCTAAAGGTTCTCTGTTAAGTAAATAAAACATTAAAAAATTATATTTGAAAATTGTGACATAAACCATTGTAATACAAATTGGGTGTTGTATTGTTAATTTTAGAGAAATCTGTTTATCACACCATTATCAGGAGTTTTAAGTCAGGAGTTATCTAAATCTTCTATAGGTACTTTGCCATTTAAATAATTTATAGTCATTTATTTCAAACAATATGTTTTATCAGACCATTATCGGAGTCGTAATATAAGGAGTTTTAAGTCAGGAGTTGCCTATATCTTCCATAGATACTTTGATGTTCAGATAATTTATAGTCATTTATTTCAAACAATCTGTTTATCAGACTATTATCAGGGTCATAATGTAAGGAGTTTTAAGTCAGGAGTTGCCTATATCTTGTATAGATACTTTGCCGTTTAAATAATTTATAGTCATTTATTTCAAACAATCTGTTTATCTTGTATAGATACTTTGCTGTTCAAATAATTTATAGTCATTTATTTCAAACAATCTGTTTTTCAGGTATGGATCAGTGCAAAACTACTTAGAGTACATTGGGTTTGGGGCAAGTGAACAAGAAATCTTGAGGCGAAACCTGCTGGAATCAGTTGGCAACTTAGACAGAGAAGTAAATGTTCGTGACGAGAATCAGTTGGAACCATTTAAGAATTCAGGTTCAGATGTCTAATTGACTATTCCAATCTGAATTCAGCACAGGTTTAATTGACTAGCCAAAATTAATTATTGTGCAGGCAATCAGTTTGTTTCAAGAGTGATTTTATGCTTTTGTAATTCATCTAGTCATCATTGTGCAGAATAAAATTACATTGAAATCTATTTTTGCAATGTTTCTGGGACCAGGGATGAGAGCCTTTATTTTACATTTAGTCACATTGTTTTGTTGATGAAGAATAAGTATCATGAAAACAAGTAATCAGGTGATGCAGTTATTAATAAGTTTGTAAATGCTATTGATCAACAAATTATTAGCTTATTTCGCAGATTTAAGCAATGATATATTATTATATTTTACCAGTTTTTTTTAAACTGTTTTTATGAGCAAATTCTTATCTCTTTTTTTGAACAATGATTATTAGCAAGTTTTATCCATTTTTAAAGAGCTTGTTTAAAAATAAAAAATTCCAAAATCATTAAGAGCCCATAAAATTGATTTTCCAGTGCTGTTAGCTGTCATAGCCATGACTTGTGAGCTAAAGGCACTAGACTTTAAATGCAGAGCATTGGTTTAAGCCCAGTCTTGGTCATTGGGGTTTTTCTCAATTGATCCTTACCTACCCTTTAGCTTATGAATGTTTAGCTTAGCAGCTACAACTGCAAATGCTAAGAGCTCGATGGAGAATATTAGTACAAATAAATATTCATTATTATGATGATGAATACTGTAGGCTGCTTTACATCTTGAGTTTCTTTTCTTTCTATATTCACCTTTATTTATATGTTACATTTCTCTTGGTATTATGAAAATTTTTTGCCAGTGTAACATAGCAATCTACAATGCCTCTTCCTGTTAGAAATGAAAAGCAAAAAGTTCTTTATGTACTTCCCCATTCCTGACTGTTCTAACTCTGTGTGGGGGGTTCTATTTCTGAATGTGAGACTTGGCTCAGTGCCTCTACCTAAAATAAATGAAAAATAAAAACTCTTACCAACTTGAATGGTGCCATCCTCTTGTCTGCCTGACTGTTTTTGTTCAGTTTCCCAGTACAGACTCTTCCCATAACTTTTATTTATTCCAACTGTGATGTGGCCTTAAGATAGTAATGGATTCTCATTGCAGTAATTATGTTATTTCTTGGATGGGTATGACTCATATGTAGGTGTCACTTAGGTTCATATTCTCAGAAAGTTTAATGTAATTTGAAATTGCATAGCTATTATGTTCCTGAAAATTGTAGTGAAACACACAAATCTGCAGCATTAATCTATTTTTATATCCATGTATTTAATTAATTTTTCTAACATAGATTTTTAGAATCACCATTATATGTAGTCAACAGAAATGCACTCAGTTAAATGTTGACCACAAAATCGCCATTATGTGTAGTCAACAGAAATGCACTCAGTTAAATGTTGACCACAAAATCGCCATTATGTGTAGTCAACAGAAATGCACTCAGTTAAATGTTGACAACAAAATCGCCATTATGTGTAGTCAACAGAAGTGTACTCAGTTAAATGTTGTTGACCACAAAATCGTCATGTGTAGTCAACAGCAATGCACTCATTTAAATGCTGACCACTCTATCACCATTATATGTAGTCAACAGAAATGCACTCAGTTAAATGTTGACCACAAAATCACCATTATATGTAGTCAACAGAAATGCACTCAGTTAAATGTTGACCACAAAATCGCCATTATATGTAGTCAACAGAAATGCACTCAGTTAAATGTTGACCACAAAATCACCATTATATGTAGTCAACAGAAATGCACTCAGTTAAATGTTGACCACAAAATCGCCATTATATGTAGTCAACAGAAATGCACTCAGTTAAATGTTGACCACAAAATCACCATTATATGTAGTCAACAGAAATGCACTCAGTTAAATGTTGACCACTCTATCTCTAACTTAATCAAAACAGTATAAGTTTCAAGCCACTCACACAAACTACTCACCCCTTCCATACTACACATTACCATACAAAGTAAATTTGAGATATACAAACTGATGCTAAATATTACAGATTATCAGAGATAGTATTAGTATTTTGTAAGTTCATTTAATCAGAATTTTTTTAATAAAGTAATTGTCCTTAAAGCTTAGTATGAATGATTTCCCCAAAGGCCTAGAACATTGAACATCATTAATTCATCTTATGTTGCCCTTTGTAATATATATGCATTTCAGACTGATTTTAGAGTTACCATATATAAATTATTTTCTACCATCATTCCTGCCAACTTCTGAAAATCTCAGAGCAGAAGATTTTTTTTTTTGCTGCCTACTTTTTCTAATCATGCAACACAATATACACACTCATCCACACACACACTTTTATTCTTTGTTAAAAATCAAAATAATGACTTTAAGATATATTGCAACTCAGTGAGTTCCACAAGTGCAAAAAGAAAAGCAAAATCTATTTTTAAAAAAATTCAATACTAACTATGAAATAAATAGTAATTAGTAATATTAATATTTCTTTTGTGTGGTGGGGTGAGGGGAATAATTTTGAGGGTGAGCCCAAGTACCTGTTATTTGTCAAGTGAACAAGCCTGCTATGAATTACTTTGTACTTTTATTATTTGTTAAATCCTGGCATGGCAACATGCCCTTTAAGCTGTTGAATAGCTTGAGCTTATAAGTAGTTCTAGAAATGTTTTTTTTGGCAACTTTATAACTTGGCACTTTTTATGAAAATATCCTAGAAAATGAACAAATATCTTGTTTAGTGTCTGTCAACTTTATAACATGGTAGTTTTTATGAGAATATCCTAGAGAATGAACAAATATCTTGTTTGATGTCTGTCAACTTTATAACATGGTAGTTTTTATGAGAATATCCTAGAGAATGAACAAATATCTTGTTTGGTGTCTGTCAACTTTATAACATGACAGTTAACTGGCTCAGTTTTGTTGTCTTTTTAACATTAAAGGTGTCCTTTATCATTTAATTTGGAGTATATTTTCTTATTATAGCATATCAGAGATACTTTTATTTTGTTTTAAGAATAATTTTTAATTTCTGTAAAGAGGCAAAATTATGTAGCATATTAATTTAGAATTGTTTATCTCTTAATATTTTTACAAAAATATAAGCATCACCTCACCTTATAAAATACATTTGTAGTTACCATTCTTTATTTTCTACTCTCGTGGAATTTAATGTTTTTCGTTTTTACCCGTTTATTATTTCACAAAGAGTAACAATAAAAATCAGACATAGATAAGGCATAATCGGAATGCTAAATCTAGCTTTTGTGTATTTGTTTTAAATAATTAATTTTGGTTGTTGTTTTTGTTTCCCCATATTTCATAGATAAATTCAGGCAGAACCTGTTGGATATTTGAATGTAGTAGAAATTGGTGTTGTGAAAATGTTTACTTTTCAGACTACAGTGCAGATTACTACATACACTCCCTTTAATTTAATTGTTGAAATTATAGGTTTTTTTTAAAAACTGTTATAATGTAATATACTATTAAATCTTTTACAAAAAAATATTTTACAGTTTGAATTGTGGGAAATTTTTTTTTTTTTTAATTGAATACCATATCATTTTCAAGCCTCATCTTTCCAATTTGTGTGCTAATATAGTTCTTTTATATATTGTAATCATTATGTAACCATTGTGGAAAAAATATATATTAAAATATTTTGTTATTGATTTCATAAATAATTTGTTGGCTTTCTTCACTTTTCACTTCCTTAAAGAGCAAGTATCAATGTATAGCTGTTTTGAGATACACTGAAGTTAAATGCATCATCCAGAATATTTTCAGCATTTACCTGAAGGCAACATAAAAAATAAATAGTTATGCAAATTAATAATCAATCCAACTCATATTTACCTAGTCTACAGGGGTCAAACTATTTGTGCAGAGCAAGAAGATCTCGACTTTTTAGCATTTTGTGTCATTGTGAAACATTGTACAAATATCATTATCATGTGGACACAACTTTGGATTGAACATTTCAGCTGATAGATTTATTTCAGGAGTAAAATAATCTTGGACTTTAGTGCCTTTTCTTTCAGATTCCAATTTATAGTTATATTTCTTTTCTAAATTTGTTGATTGTATCTGATTTTTACTGCTTAATATTATTCACAGTATGTGAGTAATTCATCCTTTATTTTGTATGTAATTTATTTTGTATGTTTATGTAATTCATCCTGTATGTTGTATGTAATTTTGCTCGTATTGGTTATGTATTTCAGAATCTGTTACATGTAATTCACCTCTATTTTGAATGCAAATTAGTCTGTTTGTCTTATATAATTCAGTCTGATGTTTTGCATAATTCATCCTGTATGTTGTATGAAATTCAGTTTTACATTTTTATTTTGTTTGTAATTCAACCTAACACTCAAGACTAAACTCAATCCACCATTTTCACTGCATTGGCTCTCAAACAGAATTCACAGGATTCAACTTAGCAATACATTAACGACAAGTTTGACAATAATGCTAGATTCACACAGCAACATGATCAGGTAGAATATAGTAATCACTGTAGCCTAAAATGAAAAAAAAGGTGCACTTTTCTGTCCAAAAGTCAAATTAAGGCAGCGCTAAATTTCAGGCATGTTTCATCTCTTAACTCCTTTTTCTCTTACAAACATTCTCAACTTACAAATCCTACAACAATATTGTTAGCCCATACACACACAGCATAAGAAATATAGCATCGATCAAAATTCATAATAATAATGTAATCAAATTATAATAAATAATGTAATCAAATTAGTGAACATAGAAATAGTGGTTCAATTACATAAAGCATTCTCCAATTCAAATCATAAATCAATAGCAAATGTACAAACTCTTTCTAAGTCCATTCTTTCTTTATCAGTCAGTTAACTTGCCATAAGCCAATGATCACCTTTATGACCAGACTCAAGTTTTGTCAAATTCAACATGATTAGAATATAGACTTTTTTTCAACAAAATTACTTTTGGTCTGTCCCCATTGGATAAATTTGTTCTGAACAAGTGTGAGACTATTAATCTACTCATCCAGTTGCAACTGGTTTAGATAACATCAGCAAATTCTCTTTACCTGAGTTGTTTACTTAACAACTTTGACACTTAAAAAATATCAGCATAAGCAGTACACAGGGTCGGGTCACTTTGACATTTAATAATTTATACAACAATTAAGTTTAGAAATAGGGATAGGCAAATTTACTCTGCCACACATGGCAACTTGGATAGAATCATGGGCATTGACATTGGTTAGAATGGCATAGAAGTTTGTGATTGTTCTGATAATATTTTGCACAATGTGTTAGAAATGCTTAAATCTGATGAAGAGGTCCTGCACCACCTACAGTGATTCTGAAAACAATGGAAACTTTGAAAGATTAAAAAAAGATTTAAAAAATCCAACTCCTTATGGGTAATTACTCTTGAGATTTTTTAAAATATATTAATAAAAGGAATAAATGTTGAACACTCAGAAGCTAAGACTTAGGAATACTTTGGAGTTACTCTGGGACATTACATTTTTTTTAAATTGCTGAACAAGTCAGTAGTTATTCTGAATACAAGCGCAACTACCTCCCCTCTTCTAAAAGTCATCAATGGTGAATACTAGTAAATAATCTCAAATACAAATGTCTTTATAGGTGTAGGCTCTGCCAGCTATTAGTAATGTTTACACAACATATGGATAGATCTGGCTGTGAGACTGTATTTGATATGAACCCCCAAAATGTATATAATACATGTATAGTCTTTGTTTCAAAAACATAAAATAACTGCATAGACTAACAGGAATATTTACCATATTTTACTCCATTTATTTGGCACATTATTCAAGTTTGAAAAAGAGATTTTAAAATAACTGAAAATGACACAAATTTAGAACCACAAATCTGATAAACATTAAAATGATATACTACACAAATAAACATGACAATGGAATAGTTATAGAGTAGAACAATATTTTACAAATTATAGTGGTTTAATTAAGTTTAAACTATCATATATGTGCAGGAAATCATGAAGATGCCAGATAATTTGATTTTAAACCACAGATTTGGCAATTACATTTTCCACAAATGATATATTAGGAAGGATTAGCCATTAATTAATATAGCTGTACATAATGGTGTAAAAAAAATGAACTGATGTAATATATTTAATATATGTTTTCAACAAAATAATTACTACTTTCAATCTTGAGGATTACTGATTCCCACCATATTTTAAATTGTCTTGGCAACCCAAACAATTATATGAGCACCAGTGCTTTCTTTTAAAAAATTATTGAATGTCATGCCATAATACCCTGAAAATCTAACAATAAGAAAACAGACATAATTCATTTAACAAGAGCAATCAAACAATACTTTACCTACATAGATAATGCCAGAATCAGAGTCTTAGAAACATTCTAAAATTGAAAATTGTGGATTTTTGTCATGAAGATGGACTGGCCAATGCCATAATTTTTCTGTATTATACTGTGAATTATATCTCTCATGAATACAACAAAGAAGAAGGCACACCTATGGTGATACCCGAACACAACAAAGAGAAAGGTACTCCTATGGTGATACCCGAACACAACAAAGAAAGGTACTCCTATGGTGATACCCAAACACAACAAAGAGACAAACTCAAATAACACTTTATAGTTATGGGACTTTTTTTTAAACTGAAAGGACAGTTTATTTTAATATTATTGAAGACTGATTTATTTTAAACAAAAAAATAAAACTACATATAAAAGTTTAATTTAAAGTTTAGTTTAAAAGAAACTAAATGAGGTATCAGGTTCTGGGATGAGCCGCAAAAGACTTAAAATTGCTTTTAATATTCATCAAATAAATTATATTATTGATGTTATGTGAAATGTAATTTATAATCCATATTGAGAGATGGACATTTAATCTTTAAATAAAAAATAGGACTAAAAGGCATTTTATAGTGCACAACTGTTGTGTTTTACTTTTAGAGAAAGGTTAGGGATAGGTTTGGGGTGTTCATGAATGGTTAGAATTAGCTGCAAATTAAAAAAAAAATCCATATGCTAAAACTGTTCTTATTTAGAGTTATCTTTTCATTAACTTTCCTCAGTGTTTCTTTCTGCTAATTTTTATGTGTTAATATCTTAAATATTACACTACAGTAAAAAAGCATTGAATAACAGTATGACTAAACTGTGCGGGCGGATATAAGCTCTTCCCCGAATGGACCCTTGAGTAACACTTTGCACATGTTATGTATTCAGACCTCATTATTTTTTAAATGGCAGTTGTGTACAGAGCTGTTGGTCATTTCCGTAAACAACCGTTGTGTGCGGAGTACCTGCTTTTTTATATCTGCTTGTAAGTACTGTGTTCTATTTAGTGCAGTAGTTTTCAACCACCGGTCCACAAAACTTTCCTGCCAGTCCATGACTAAACACTGATGAATGACGCAGAGAGGATCATAAAAGAAAATCAACCCCATAGTCAAGCTATGAACTACAGACTATGTGAGAGTATGGATTCACAATACCAGCATAGTCTCCATGAAGAAGTGATGTGGCCATCGAGAGGAAGGGTTCTTTCATGCCTTGTCAAACTGAGGGAAGAAGTAAAGCAGATTATGCAAGAGCGAAACTCTGCCCTAGTAGAGCCTTTGTTGGATGAGGAATGGATTGCTAAACATGCCTATATGGCGGGCATATTTAGCCTTCTCAACGAACTTAATAATAGTTTTCAGGGGTTTTGCGAAATATTTTTACTGAGAAATAAGACAGATACATTGAAAAAAGAAGCTGGTTCTCTGAGATAGTCACGTACAAGAGGAAGATATAGAAATGTTTCCAATTTTGCAAGAATATTTTATTGTTGCTGACGTCGACCGGAAAGTCATATTCAATATAATGAGACAAAATTTAAGGGCGTTAGCTCAAAACTTTAATCATTATTACCCTGAAAATTTGAATCATTGTAAAGGTAACCTCTGGGTTAATAATCCCTTCGTGGAAAATGTTAACTCATGCGCACTTAATCCTTGAAAAAAAGAAAAGCTGATCAAGTTGTCTTCTGATTCACTCTGGTGTCCAAACATCAATCAATGTCTCAATTTTGGATATAACTGGGGGGGGGGGGGAATCCATCTCTCAGTTAAAGAGCTATTAAATTGTTGGTCGTATTTTCGACTACCTATTTGTGTGAAAAGACTTTTTTCAGCTCCGTTAGTCATAAAAACAAACAGAAAACAAATGGATGTCAATGCAGCGCTTTGTCTCTCAGAAACAACGCTGCAGCCACTGTTATCTAGCGATATTTTAGCAAAGAAGCAGCACTAAATTTATTTTAAATAAATATCAATTTTTCATTTTTATAATATTAGATTTAAAAACTAATACACAAATTACTGTGTAATTAATGGGTTTTATTTCTGCCTTAGTGGTCCACGCAATATTTCTCCTATTTTCAACTATCCGCTGGTGTAAAAAAGGTAAAACCACTGATCTATTGCTTAATTTGTCTCCATGGCTGTCCAAAGCTTCATTCTCGACAGGGAAGACAACTGCTTAATTAGAATAGAGTATTCTCTCTTGGTGTGTATCACAAGCACTTTGATCTGTCGGAGAGTATTGGGGGAAAATAGTTCAGGAATACCGTTTACAGAGTGTTATTACTTTTATGAAACAATCGCCTCCAATGTACATTTTACAGACCCACAGTAGTCATTTAAATTACTTCCGAATAGTAGCTTTGCTCGCCAAATCTACGAAATTACGTACTTAATGCAGTCGTACTTGATGCCCTATCTCGGACGCCTTTAACCTGATAACATCATTGTATAACATAGGGCATAAATCAGTACTAAAAATAAATGCAAGTTACTGTTGCAACTTCTTTCCATCTAGGGTGAGAAAGTGAAACGGATAAACATCTACACATTTTGAGGTTTTATCAACGGTTGGTTCTTGATCTAGCTACATCAGAACTTTTTTTTTTTTTTACAGATGCAGTACTTTAGAATGCGATTGAACTACCAGTTATTAGTAAACTGATGTTTACGTATCGAAACTATAACGACCCGCTCACACCTTTGCCTGAGTACCTACCACGAATATAAAGGTGGTAATGCGTATAATTTAAATTCTTATTTATTGTCTGAATTGTACAATATATTCAATAATATTGATGACAGTTCCAGAAGAAATACCAGCAGCTTTAGAGATACGGCATAGCATGTATCTGGTTACAGACTATAATAATTAATATATGGAAAATAATATTGTTTATCGACAGTGATTATCAATCAGTACCACCCAGTTTTAGTTCTTTATTATTTTCGTTATTATCGATTTTTTTAAAGTTCGTAAATGAAAACCATTTAATAAGTATAGTTTGGAAATAATTATCTAAAATAAGTATATTAATTGAGGTAATTGTGATAAATTTTTAAAATCCTTTAAATAACGTAATCTAGATTTAAGGCCTAAATTAATAAATTTATTTTTCAACATTTTAAAATTGTATTTATATGATTTATTGAGCAAAATAGTAAATTTATTAGTTTACTGTTTAGTGTCATTTAATGATTTATTGATATTATTTTTCAAAAATTATCATTTTCTGCCATGAATCTGAATTGGTATTATAACTTATATGTAAAATCTTGTTGAACCAGACTAATTTGAAAGTCTTTTGATGGCTGTTATTTAAATTAGAAACTCAGTGTATTGATTCAAGTGTTCTATATCTAATAATACATGTATATTATTAATGATATTTATTTGTGTGATAATTGTCATACTTTTATTGACATACACCATTTTGTTCCACAGGTTTGACAAGTACATTAAATAACTGTAAAAATGCCACCTCACTTTGCACATTCTCAAGGTGATAGTAATCGTAAATGGGAAGATAAAGATGCAAATAGTGGACCCGTGTATAATGTTAGCCATGAAAAGTATACAATGCCTATTGTAAGGTATTCCAATATTCTGCGGACAGTTGTTATCATAGATGGCATATTGACTGTGGTGCTGTGGCTATGTGGTAAGCAAAATGTTTTTAATGTTGTTTTGTTTTATAATAATAAATTAATAATTATGAGATTAGAGTGCTTCATCTTGACAAAACTCTAAATATTTTATAATAGATTAATAGCATCACTTGAACACAACAAGCATTATGAGTTAAAGAGCGTTTCATCTTGAAAATGCTCTAAGTACTTTATAATACTAATACTAAATAGTAATAGCAACATGAGCATTTCATCTTGAAAAAACTCTAAGTGCTTTATATATATTACGTATATACACAAGACTACAACATAACATTAAGAGTGAAGCAGTGCTTTATAATAGCAACACAAAAGAATAACAAAAAATAAGTAGACACCATTCAAGAATGGCTGGCAGTATAAAATTAAATGAAATAATAAAAGAAATCAAAAGAAATTATATGTACAAGGAAAACTTAGTTACGATCATATTTAAGAATGGGTTAGCAAAACATACAATTATAGCCAGAATTAATTAAATGGGTGTTAAAATGGCATAATATATTGTGAGTAGAAATATGACTGTGGAGGTTGCTTGTGGTTTTTCAATGTAACCACATTTATTCTTCAGTAGCCATATTTGTTCTTGAGTAGAGCCATATTTGTTGTTCATTAATGCTATATTTGTTCTTCAATGGAGCCAATTCTGTTTAGACCATGAGAGAATATTCAAACTGATACCCTCACTTCATACTGACAGTACTTATTTGTCACTTGTTTGTAGCACTACTACTACTACTACTACTACTACTACTACTACTACTACTACTACTACTATTACTACTACTACTACTATTACTACTACTACCACCACCACCACCATCACTACACCACCACTAACTAACTTACCTATTTACTGCTGCTAGTCTTCCTCACTGTCAACAATTCTTCAAGAAATTCTAGTTTTCTGTTATATATTTCTTTTGGTGCACTGACTAGTATTAGCATCAGCAAGAATCCTAGCCATGGTACTATGCCACTCACATCAGGAAAAATCCAGCATTTAGTTCTTGCTAAAGTTTTTACAAGCTGATAAATTACGTCAGGAAAAATCCAGCATTTAGTTCTTGCTAAAGTTTTTACAAGCTGATAAATTACGTCAGTTAAAATCCAGCATTTAGTTCTTGCTAAAGTTTTTACAAGCTGATAAATTACGTCAGGAAAAATCCAGCATTTAGTTCTTGCTAAAGTTTTTACAAGCTGATAAATTACATCAGGAAAAAAAGTAAACAAATAAGAAAATGAGTTGTGTACATGTGTTGTGTGTGGTTTTATGTGTGTGTGTGTATGCTTGTCATTGTGTGCATAGATGTAAGATCTGTATCTGAAGATAGCATGTTCTGAATGTAAAAGAGATTTGAAATATCAAAGAGATTATCTGTTTAAAATGTCAAAGAGATTAGTGAGAAACTGATCATCTAGTTCATAATTTTGAATGAATGGGGAGAATTCTTTGAGGATATTACTTAATTAATGTTTCCAAAAAAATCATATGATTTTTATTCTTTTGTATATTTTCTAGGTGGGGACACACAATACTTTGAAGACAACATCATCAATTTCAAGTTGACTCAATCTGCTTTTGATTTGGCTGTGCTGGCTGCCTTCAAAGCAGTTGCCTTAATTTTAATTTCTACCACTCTGGAGACCTATTCGTACAGGCTTATAGACAGTCCTTTTAATAGAGAACTCAGACGGCCAGTCATATTGCTGCACATTGCAATAAAAGTTATTCCTTTTGGGTGTTTAGTTTTTAGTATAGTCAAGGGAGCGCTAGTATTAAATGCTGTACTTAATGACCCAGAATACGATCCAATGCCTGCACCTACCTATGCTGTGTGTATATCATTTCTTTGTTTAACTGCTATAGAGTTTGCATTTGCACTTTGGAGTGGTCATGCTATGAGAAAATTACAGCAAGTTCGAATACTTCATCAGTTCAATGACATGGGCCAGGAGTTGGATTCAAATGGCAGAGTTATTCAGAAAACACCCAGTCTTCTGAAGCTTTTCTCTCTTGCCAAGGAAGTAAGTTTTTATGACAGAGAAGTGACAATTATGTAAATATTTCTAAAACAGAAGTGACCATTTCTGTATTTCTAAGATAGAGTAGTGATTATTTGTGTAGGTATTTCTAAGAAGAGAGGTGACCATTTATTTAACAGTATTTTAGATTTTTTTTTTTTAATTACCCTCTGGCAAAGTAAATTTGCTATCCCTAGATCTAGTGGCAAAGTATGCTGACTACATCATGGAATTTCTAGTGGAAGTTACTGGAAATTGCTACAATTGTTGTTCTGCTTGAGGGAACTAATACAATGGAGTGCCCAGATTGGCCTTAAGAGAATAATGATTTGTCAGTGTTCTACAATGTGAAAGGGAAACACATGATTGAGTTCTGCTCTATCCAGAATGTTTTTTGGCATCCATTTTTCTGCTTTATTTTGGTTCAAATCACATCTATCCTCAACAAATTATGTCAGTAGAGCCTAACTATTTATCTATCTATCTATCTATCTATCTATCCCTTAGTCTTGCCAACCGTTGGGGTGCCACTGATGACCAACAACCAGCTTCCTGCATTCCATTCTGTTCTCTGATAATCTTACTGTATCGCTCAACTTCAATCCTGTCCATGTTGATAGAAACTTGCACCCAGCATCAGATGTTTGCATCTTCAGCAGTCTGAAAATAAAATATCAAGTTACAGTCAACATTCCTTTTTTTAATCAGGATCATGTACCTGGAATTTGCTGCCTTTAAGAGGTCATGGCCAGATTAAAAGAGGGTTCTCAAGTACATCCTTTTCATGAGAAAAATACTACTGCCTTGTTTGTGTTGTTGGTAGATTCGTTTAATTTTTTTCTCTTTTGTAAATAATTGTTATTGTTTTTCATATGAACTTTTATGTGTAATTATTTTAAAACACTAAGAACCTTTATAAGATTAAGTGCATTATTAAATCTTATTTTATTATTATTTGTTATAATAAAATCCATTACAAAATTAACAACTAAAATCTTTTTAAAATTTAAAATAGATTTTAAAAAATGAATACAACCTAGTTATATGCATTTGCCTTGTTCGTCCCTTCTATCATTTCATCATCATACATGCTAAATCAGTTAAAAATCAGGAGATACTGAAACACGACCTGTCCTTACAGTATTGAATTTTTTATAATGTTCCCAAGTATGCAGCATTGTTATCCAATACAGTATTGAAAATACCTGCAGAATAAGTATGCTATTGCCTAAATTGTGATTTTCTTTTCTTTCCTTAGGAAACACCACTACTTATTGGAGGATTGTTTACGATGCTTATATCCAGTGGATCCCAGGTTGTGGCCCCTCTTTTCTTTGGCAAAGTTGTTGATGCAGCTGTAAAGAGCATGAGTGAGGTTTTGATTGCACATTATTGCTTAAATTGAGTGTTACGTAAATCTCTGATGAATGACAGTTATTGTATAAATGGGTATGATGTGTTGCTATAGTTACTTGTTTGTTGACTGTGGATGGATTAAGCAAATATGTCACTATTATTAGCCAAGCATGACTAGCTCTGGCAGCAAAAGAACAGGCAAACTAATTAATAAGTTGTAAATCCCATTTTAATTGTTTGATTAGCACAGTTGTATATCAGCCCTTGAAAATCCCACTTCCAAACTCACAATTTGTGACTGCAAAAAATCATTTGCGAGCTCAGAAAATAACAAGTAGGCTATCATAAGGAGATATTTTTAGCAAAAAAAAAAAATCATGATACTTTTGAAGAAAATCATTTAATTACTGGCAATCAATTTAACTAGCATTTCTAACTAGGTTAGATGCAAGTTGTATTTGTCAAGAACGTAGAATTCAAATAACAGTAATAATGTACTTATATGTCTTGAATGCATGAAATGCTCAAGTGAGAGGCATGAATTTTTAGAAACATTTTCAGCATATTGTCAACTACACATCTATACTGAGGTAACTCAGCAATATTTGGATCAGTTCGAATTCAGAAGAGTCGATTGTGTCAACCTCAAGCACCCTGTCTCTATCAGACATCATATGGGGATCACATTTTATGTTAGTTTCCGTGGGCTTTGTTTTAGGTTTTTCATTTTATTTTCATTTAAATTTTCAGTCTTTTATTTGTCACCCAATTCTATAACTAAAAGTGTAAATAATTAAAACCTTCAGCATAAATTTAAATAAATAAAACCTTCAACATAATAAGTGACAATGAATTTTTTATTTTTTTGTTGAAGTGGTACTGAAAATAATTGCATGGAACAATCATTACCCAGCACATCACAGCAAATCGGTGAATCTGTAGAAATGGATGGATTTGTTCATAAATTAACTCTTCAGATGCAAATTAAAAAATGTGGAAATAGCTGATTTATAGATTAGGTAAAAGAAAATTAACAAACAACGGCAATTATTATGTTTAAAAAAAGAAGTAACAAAACTGGTGTATTATTATTACGACAAAGACAAGTATAAAGTCAGTTCTTTTTGTTTACCTGTGCCTGTTTACTATATATTTGATGTTAACAGTCATCAGTGTCTTTCCCACCTACCCCCATTATTGGCATTCTTTTGTAGCAAGTTGTCATAACAAATTGCGATTATTTATGGGTACAATTTTCTAGGGTTTTTGTATATCCCACATTCACATTTTGACTGATTAGCACAGTTATATATACATTCACATTTTGACTGATTAGCACAGTTATATATAATTCACATTTTGACTGATTAGCACAGTTATATATCCCACATTCACATTTTGACTGATTAGCACAGTTATAAATAATTCACATTTTGACTGATTAGCACAGTTATATATAATTCACATTTTGACTGATTAGCACAGTTATATATCCCACATTCACATTTTGACTGATTAGCACAGTTATATATCCATTCACATTTTGACTGATTAGCACAGTTATACATCCATTCACATTTTGACTGATTAGCACAATTATATATACATTCACATTTTGACTGATTAGCACAGTTATATATCCCACATTCACATTTTGACTGATTAGCACAGTTATATATCCCACATTCACATTTTGACTGATTACCACAGTTATATATCCTACATTCATATTTTGACTGATTAGCAGTTATATATCCCACATGAACTTTTTGACTGATAGCACAGCTGTTAATGCCACATTAACTTTTTTGACTGATAGCACAGCTGTTAATGCCACATTAACTTTTTTGACTGATAGCACAGCTGTTAATGCCACATTAACTTTTTTGACTAATTAAGACAGTTGTAAATCCCTGCAGCAACTTTCTTTTTAATTTATGTAAGTCAGCATGCATTGGTACAACAGTTCAAAGCATGATTTAATCCGGATTGCAGTATGATATGGCTACATCCAAGAGGTTAAATATGTCAGTCAATAAACATTCTAAGATTCTTTTGCAAATATGATGTATTTGTCTGATGAAAAGCAGGTTAACAGTGCTAATTTTGATTTGTAGCAATGATATGCATTTCAGATGAATTGAATGAAACCATCTTGATCTTACTCGGGGTGTATGTTGTGGGTTCTATTGCCTCCATGATACGGGCCTATCTGTTCACTCTTTCTGGCCAGAGCATGGTTGCTCGACTCAGAAAGAGACTTTTCTCCTCAGTCATTTACCAGGAAATAGCTTTCTTTGACACCAGTAGGTGAGTTTTCATCAGAGATCTCTATTATTATTATTATTATTTATGATTTATTATTATTATTATTATTCAGCCTCTTTCCACAACTTCTGTTTTTTGACTGTCGGTTGTGATCCAAGGTCTCAGAATCTTACCAAGATTCTGGGAGATCCAAGGTTTTACAGAGGATGTGGGCTTCCGAGGAGCACTGCTTTGAGTAGTGGAGCGAGTCTGTGGTTTCCAGGGAGTTTATTCAGGTAGCCTTCTAATTCAGATGTTATGTTCCCCAAGGCTCCTGTCACTATAGGTATCACTTCTGCTTTTACATTCCACATGAATTTTTAGTCTGAGGTCTTGGTATTTTTCTATATTTTTTCTTTCCTTTGTTTTTATGTTTCTATCACTTGGAACAGCAACATCAATGATTGTTGCTGTTCTGTTGGACTTACTGAGATCTACAATGTCTGGTCTTCATGCAGGAATCACCTGATCTCTTCTTATCTCGAAGTCCCACAGTATTTTGACTTCTGCTTTGGTGACTGCTTCTTGTTGGTGCATCCACGCTCTTTCTGGGTTTTTTATGCCATAGTTCTCACACAGATTTCTATGTATGTGTTTTGCCACTTTGTTGTGTCGTTTGGTGTATTCTGTTCCAGCCAGAACCTGACATCCAGATAGTATGTGCTCTGTTGTCTCATCCATGGATTTGCAGTCTACATCTGGGATCATTTGAGATTTTAATGATTTTTGTTTTGTGTGATTTGGTGTTGAGTGCTTGATCTTGTGCAGCTGTTTTGAGTGCTTCTGTTTCTGCTTTCAGTCCTGCCTCTTTCAACCATTTGTACATTGATTGCTTTGTTGATATTTTGTTGGCTTGTCATACATACTGGCCATGGAGAGGTTTTTGGCTCCAGGCATGTGCTAGTGCCTGCTTTGTTGTTTTCTTCCATGTTTCTTTGTCTGTTTCTGGGGGTTGGAATAGTCCACTCATCTTTACTGCTTCTATCAGTGGATCCTCTTTGTTGTTATTCCAGATGTAGTCCACAAGACCAATGACCTCTCCTTCAATGACATGTTTGATTTTCTTGAGACCTCGGCCTCCCATTTTTCAGAGATACATAGAGCCTGTCTATGTCTGCTTTGGGGTGTAAGGCTTTATGTATTGTGAGTAGTTTTCTTGTTTTTCTGTCCAGTTCATTTATTTCATTTGATGTCCAATCTATGATACCTCCAGTACCTACAGGTACTGCGTATGTCTTAAGGGCTTGTATTTTGTTCGCCCCATTTAGCTTGGACTTCAGGACTTGTCGTACCCATTTTTCATACTCTCTCTTAACTTTGGACTTCACTTCTTTCTGCATATTTTCTTGATGCTGTATTTATATAAGTATTTATATCCCTTTTCCATTGAAACATCATTGATTTTTCCGATGTCAAATTGTAGGCCCTCTGTTGTTTTGACCTTGCCTTTCTGGATAATTCTTCCACATTTCTCAAGGCTGAATTTCATGTTGATGTCCTCACTGCAGATCTTGACAGTATTGATTAGTGACATGATATCACATTCATGTTTTACCGTACAGCTTGAGATCATCCATGTATAGTAAATGGCAGATAACCTGTCCTGCTTTCATTTTGTATCCTAACCCTGTTTTCTGGATCACTTGACTGAGAGGATTTAGGGCAATGAAC
This sequence comes from Sinotaia quadrata, assembly GCA_028829895.1. Lineage (NCBI taxonomy): Eukaryota > Metazoa > Mollusca > Gastropoda > Architaenioglossa > Viviparidae > Sinotaia > Sinotaia quadrata. The sequence continues at coordinate 6,329,168 of CM054183.1, forward strand.
AGCAGTGGTGATAGGGAATTACCTTGGAAGATTCCACAGTTTATTTCTATGTCTGCAATATCTGTGTTGTTGCATGTGAGGGTGGTTTTCCAGTTTTTCATTGACTCCTGAATTAGGTTCTGTATTGGTGGCGCTACTTTATACAGTTTTAATATTTCAATTATCCATGTATGTGGAACTGAGTTGTAGGCCTTTTGATAGTCAATCCATGCCATTGCAAGATTTGTTCTTCGTTTCTTGCTGTCTGTAACTATTGCCTTATCAATTGCCAATTGGTCCTTTGTTCCTCTGCTGCCTGGTCTAGCACCCTTTTGTTCATTGGTTAGAAGTTGTTTGTTTCAAGGTGAGTCATGATTTTGTCAGCTATAATTCCTGATAGTAACTTCCAGTTGGTTGATAGGCATGTGATTGGGTGATAGTTGTTTGGCATTGTGCCTTTCTGTGGATCTTTCATAATCAGACTTGTTTTTCCCTTTACCATCCATGCTGGTAGATTTCCTGGTTTGTTTAATATGTCTTGCAGTTGTTCAGCAAGTCTACCTTGTAAGGAGGTAAGATGTTTCAACCAGAATATTTGTGCTTGGTCTGGGGCTTTCCAGTTTGCCATCATTCGTACCTTCTTCTTGATGTCTTGATTGTGACGGTGCATTGTTCAGGTGATCATCTTTCAGTTCCTGAACCTATCTGGCTGAGGTGTTATGCGTATTTGGATTGCTCCAAATGTTTTCCCAGAAGGTTTTGGTATCCGGAATATTTGGCATTTGTTGTTCTGTTCTGGAATTTCCTTTAAATTCTTGGTATAGTCTTCCAGGGTCAGTTCGGAATATTTTGTTCTGTTGGAATTGCTGATCTCTTGCAGTGTATCTCTTCAGACGGTGACTGAGTCCTTGAAGTCTTTGCTTTGCATCTTCTATTGCAGTCTTAATGCTTCTCATTTGAGATGGTATTTGGTGACCAATCTTGCCTTCAGTTATTTTGTGCTGCTGCTGTCATTTGGCTTATTTCTCTTCTAGTATACTCTATTTTCTTTTCTATTCTTTTCTTCCATGGTGGTACTGATAGTTTCTGTGTTTTTTCTGTGTCTGGCCTTATATATCTTTCAATTACATTTGCAGTGATGTATATTAGACTGTTGGTTTCTGTGATATCTCCTGTGGGGATACATTTTAGTACTTCATTTGCATTCTCAATTGCTGTCCTTAGAGCTTTGTTGTTTTGCAGCCTTCTTGTTGGGGTTCTGCCTACATGTGACTTATTTTTGTCCTTGAAACATTTTATGTCTTCAAAAAAGTGTTGTTGTTCTTCAGTGAAGTCGCATGGGATTTCCTCAGTGTGGTTGTCAACTGGAATTGACTGTGATGAGGCTGTGGAATTTTCATTGTCTTCAATTTCAGTGTATGGGGTTGTGGTATTCGTTTGTTGCTGTTCTATCTCTTGTATTTCTAGGGCTGTAAGAAGCCTATTTTGTAGTATCGCTCTCCTCTGGTCCAGGAGCCGCTGTTCACTGATTATATCATCTGGATGGTGTTTGATCCAGAGTTCATACATTTTTTTCTATATCCTCTTGTTGGTTGGCTTTGATAGTAAGAGACCATGATTTGTAGTATTATTATTTGTATTATTATTATTATTATTATTATTATATTTGAATTTGAAAGTAAGAATAATGGAGAGTTAAGAAGTTTTAAACTCCAAAATGTTGGCCTTGGCAATAATTTGTACAAGAATATATATGCAATAATTAGTAGACATCAGTAGAGAGCTTAGTATTTGTGAACATTTGTCTAGTCTAGTTCCTTAATGATTTGACTGAATATTTGTTTAGTTATACTGTGTAGTAGTAATATATCATTTATATAATTTATTACTGTCTCAAATATTTTGTCAGAATGCTAATGAATGAACAAATTTTGTGTTTGGGAGAAATTTGGCCAGAATGGTTAAACAGTTCATATACATGTGTAGTCTGCCTCATTTACATAGCTTTACAAATTTGGAAATAGAGCAAAATACCCAGAAAATAAATTTGAATTATAATTTTTATAGAACAAATTAAAAGTACAAAAACGTTTATATTTTTCAGAACTGGAGAACTCTGTAACCGTTTGGCGTCTGACACACAAGTTTTGCAGAATGCTGTTACGGTTGGTGATTGTCCATTTTGGCTTAGCTAGGGTTTGAGGAGTGTGTGATGACCAGGATTTCAACAGATACTGTGTATTAATAGGTTTTCGGGGGGGTACATATGACTACAGGATATATGGCAAAACTATAGTTCTGCATTGTGTGCGTAGTGGATTATAGCACATTAACTCTTTCCTGATGGCCATTATTTATAGAGCAGCTTTCTCAGTGACGCTCATTTAGATCAAAGCAGCTTTCTCAGTGACGCTCATTTAGATCAAAGCAGCTTTCTCAATGACGCTCATTTAGATCAAAGCAGCTTTCTCAGTGACGCTCATTTAGATCAAAGCAGCTTTCTCAGTGACGCTCATTTAGATCAAAGCAGCTTTCTCAATGACGCTCATTTAGATCAAAGCAGCTTTCTCAGTGACGCTCATTTAGATCAAAGCAGCTTTCTCAATGATGCTCATTTAGATCAAAGCAGCTTTCTCAGTGACGCTCATTTAGATCAAAGCAGCTTTCTCAGTGACGCTCATTTAGATCAAAGCAGCTTCCTGTTGACCAGTCAATTTGCTTAGATCTGACACCTTACAGATAGTGGGGTTTTATGAAGTGAGATCAAAAATAGGTTTTCATGTTTAAACTGTTATATCACCCACAAAACGAGTTCTAATTAATTTAAAACAGTAATAAAAGTTACTAAAAAATTATATATTATTATATATATTATAAAAATTATTTTATCATTCAAAAATTGCCTGTACCTAGAAGTGTACCACATCTCTCGTATTGCCTAAATTTATTGCTGTACCAGAGAGTCTTCTTAATTCATGATGAAAGTGGCTTTCAAAACTCTTTGTCCTTCTGACTGATATCTTTGCAGGTTAATATTTCAATGCTCTCACGCTACCTGCTGCAAATTTTGGGCTCTTTGATTTTCATGTTTATCCTCAACCCTTCACTTACTGGAGTTCTTCTGGCTGTTGTACCACTTGTCTCTTTGAGTTCTGTGAAGTATGGTGAGAACATGTTTGCTATAATCTATTTATAATTCCTTGAGCTTTTGACTTTGTAATTATGTTGTTAAACTTCTGATTTCATTAAGCATATGTAAATATTGACATTGGGTTGTTCATATGTGACAGAAAGGATTCCTTGTTATAATGCAGTCTCACATACAAAGGACCCATTATATCGAGGCACCAGTATGTGTGTGCGCGTGTGTGTGTGTGTGTGTGTGTGTGTGTGTGTGTGTGTGTGTGTGTGTAGGTGTACTTCACTGTTTATATTATTTACATTTATATATACTATGCAGTGCAAGAGTGAAGCATTAATTAATTTGCAAAATTTATAATCGATATTGTAAAATCTATCATAGAAATAAAAAATTACGTTTTTTTCCAAAACAAGGCATTTTAATTACTTATCAAATGCTTATATCACTGGGTTGCCATTTATCTATAACAGGGGTCTCAAACATGTGGCTCGCCAAGCATTATCTTGCAGCCCTCCAAGCAATCAACTTCTTTTTTTAACAAAGCAAGACACAATATGGGATGAGCAAGAGGGCATTATGAACAATCACAAAATATTCCTTTTACTCATTTCAGTAACTTTAGACCAAGGGCTGTAATCTGAACAGAGCCATTGTGGCATCAGTAGCTAAAAGTGGACCTGATGCAACTTTATAATGAAGGAATAGTTATATGAGGCTCACAAAACATCATAAAGGGACATAATTCTCATTTATATTTTCTCTGCCAATTGTCACAAACTGATAAAGGCTTTTAGTATGAAGATTTCTTAGATTTAGAACTGGATGTTGAAGCCATTAAAGAGACAAATGGTATAATAATAAAAGAAAAGTTTGTGGAAGAAGAAAGAATTTCCAAGATAAGTGGGAAAATATGTATTTTGTCTCAGAGATCAAAGGTAAAGTTCAGTGTTTAATTTGCCTTTAAACAAAAACTGTGCTAAAAGTTCTTTTACACTATGACACAGTCACTGGAAAATTGAGAGCAGAAAAAGTTCTGAAAATGAAAACAGCATTTTCAAGCAAATAAATTTCTTTTTGAACATTAGCAAGTCAAGCAAAGATGCCATCAAAACAAGTTAAATGATTGCTAAATCATCAATGCCCTGTACAGAAGGTGTTTTTGTTAAAGTATGTCTTGCAAAGCAAGTGAAATTTTAAGTTCTGACACAAAAAACCTGTTTGAAGACATAAATGTGTCTACTAATACTTTTGCAAGCAGAATTACTGAGCTTACAAGTGATGTGAAACTACAGTCGATTCAAAAGTCGCATAAATTTGAATCATTTTCAATAGCACTGGAAGAGAGTACATATATTTCTGATACTGCAAGGTCTGCAGCGTTTATAAAAGGTGTAGATGTCAATTTAAATATAACTGAATTGTTGCACGACTTCGTACCACTGAAGGATACCACAATGGGAAGTGACATATTTCAAGGACTAGAAAATGCACAACCAAGGAGCAAACTAGTATCTGTGGCTATGGATGGTGTGCTAGCAATGTATTTTGCAAACATTGTTGTTGTTGTGTTACTATAGTCTAAATTGATTAGCCTCACATACATCACAAAATAACTTCACAAGCAGTCATTGTATTTTGCATCAAGAAGCTCTGTGTAGTAAAAGTATACAAATGAAAGAAGTTATGATTGATTTTGTTAAAACTTTCAATTTTATTCATTCAAGAGGATTAAATTACAGACAGTTCATACATTTATCTGTTTACAGAAAATTAGTTCTGTCTCTTATTTAATGCTTTCTTCTTGCATAATCACTTTAAGAGATAAACACTGTGGAAGGCTAGGTTTGTGTATTGCCATTTTACAGTGCTTTGTTTCTACATACATAGCTGTAGCAGCAAATTCGGTCAGCAGTTGCTGGGTGCTTGTGGGAAATTTGTGTTATGCTGTGTTAGTGTACACAACTTTAATCATTGTTAGTTTTATGCATTTATTAACAGTAGTAGACATTTATATATTCAGAGAGGAAATAGTTTGTAGTGCTTGCTTAGCTCTACATTAAGCAAACTTATAAATTGTTATGCTTATGGCACACTATTTATTTACCTATTGAATAACTTTTTAGAGTTCAGTATAATTAATAATAAATCCAATTTGCTTATTGATTAACTTTTTCCATTAAAATTAGTTGTTGTTTTATTTTAAAGTGTATTTATGAACATCTTTAGGGAAGTTTGTGCAGAAAAAACGAAAGGAGTTTCAAGACAAACTTGGCGATGCTGGAACACAAGCAGAAGAAGCTCTTTCCAGTATCCGTACTGTACGCATGTTTTCTGGCGAGTCAAAGGTCAATCGGCTTTATGGCATCGAGATTGATGAGAGTTACAAAGTGGGGAAAAAACTGTCATTAGCTCAAGGTGGGCTATGGGAAAATAGTTTGAAGCTTTCAGTAAAATAAAACAAAATGTTAACTAAAGGCATTGTAATTAATTTTTAAAATTGAATGCTGCAGTCAGGTCCTATAGCATATACTTATTTAACATGGCTGTTTTAGTGCTGTATCATTACTGAGAGGAGTTAATCCTATGATTTGTTGTCTTATAGTATAGTGCATATTTATTGTGACTATTTTCATTCTTATTGTTGAGGAATATTTATCCTTTGATTTATAAAACTAAATGTGCTTTATTTGTATCCTAATTTATAATTTCTAAACTTAGCATGTTCAAGAGTATAGCAGGCAAACAGCTTTAGGTTTTATACAGTATTTGTACACTTTCATACTTTGAACATTTGGGGGGTTTATAAAACAGACGAGGAGGATGTGGTTGATGGGATTATCACATAATGTAGCTATGGTGATAAAATATTTGCACACTGTGTTGTTGTAGGTACATTTGATGGAGTAGTTGGTGTACTAGGCTATGGTGCAGTGACTCTTGTCCTTTGGTATGGTGGCAAATTAGTCAATGAGGGCAAATTATCTGCTGGCATCCTTACCTGTGAGTATTAAGTCTATATTTTGTAACTTTTAATTTTGGGTAAAGGAAAGAAATCAAATGCACTCATCATGGTTCTTGGCACACAAGTATAGTTTGAGATTTTTACTTGCAATTTTTCATTATGAGTGAATTTTTTATCCTATGACACATGCAGCACACTTTGCCACATCTGTACATAATTGTCACTCACTCTTTGCTACATCTGTACTTAATTGTTACTCTTTGCTACATCTGTACATAATTGTCACTCACTCTTTGCTACATCTGTACTTAATTGTCACTCTTTGCTACATCTGTACATAATTGTCACTCTTTGCAGCCTTTCTTCTTGATTCACTTTTTTGATGCTCTTCCTTCTTTCTCTTTTTATAATTCTTTTTGTTTATGAGTATTGATTTGCAAATTTCCTCCTTTACAGACAGTTTTCATTTTAAGATTTAAATTTAATCTTTTTCTTGTTGTCATTTTCAGTAAATTATCACACTCTATATATCTGTATTTTTTCATTGTTATTTAACTTTTTCCAGTTTTTTTTTCCATTTTCATTGAGTTACCACACTCTGTACCTATTCTTCTTTTATTGTTTTGACAAATTTTACTTTGTGCAATCTTTATCATTTTCAGTGAGTTATCACATTCTGTATCTTTTATTGTTTTGACAAATTTTACTTTGTGCAATCTTTATCATTTTCAGTGAGTTATCACATTCTGTATCTTTTATTGTTTTGACAAATTTTACTTTGTGCAATCTTTATCATTTTCAGTGAGTTATCACATTCTGTATCTTTTATTGTTTTGACAAATTTTACTTTGTGCAATCTTTATCATTTTCAGTGAGTTATCACATTCTGTATCTTTTATTGTTTTGACAAATTTTACTTTGTGCAATCTTTATCATTTTCAGTGAGTTATCACATTCTGTATCTTTTCTTTTATTGTTTTGATAAGTTTTACTTTGTACAATGTTTTTCATTTTCAGTGAGTTATCTCACTCCACTTCTTCATTTTTTGATTTTCAATGAGTTAACATTATTTGTTCACAGCTTTTCTTTATGATAAGTTATTCTGTTTATCAGCAGTTTTGAAAAAGTTAAAACAAGTTGTGTCATGTTTATAACATGACATGTTATGTCATGTCCTCCAATTTAATAGAAATGATAACTATTTGCTTAATAATTTAATGTTTTTCCTTGGGTTGTTTCATGTTTTTCTTATTTCTTCTCTACTGTAATCTATCAGCTTTTTGTTTAATCAGAGAGGTATCGTTTAATGTTTTCAGCTTTTTTACCTTTACAGTAAGTTATTGTCTGTTTGTTATTGCTTTAGTAAGTTATCATTCAGTGATTTTAGCTTTTCTATATATCTTTTTGTTATTGCTTTTCTCCTTTAAAGTAAGTTATCATTCAGTGATTTTAGCTTTTCTCCTTTATATCTTTTTGTTATTGCTTTTCTCCTTTACAGTAAGTTATTGTTTTTTTGTTTATAGCTTTTCTCCTTTACAGTAAGTTGTGAGTAAGTTATCATTCAGTGATTATAGCTTTTCTCCTTTACATGTCTTTTTGTTATTGCTTTTCTCTTTTACAGTAAGCTATCATTCAATATTTTTCTTCTAAATATCAGTCTTCATTATTAAATTTTCTTCTTTACACTTAATTATCAGTCTTTGTTTTTAGTTTTCCTTCTTTACGCTAAATTATTAGTCATTTGCAGCTTTTATTCTTTAAGTTATCAAATTTTTTAATTTAGAATTTCCATTTTCAATAAAGTTATCATTTATTGTTTACATCTTTTCCCCATTTACAGTAAATTATCAAATACAAAATGTACCTTTTATACAGTAAGTTATCATTTGTTGTTAACAATAAGTTATTCTTTGTTTACAATTATCCCCATTCAAATAAGTTATGAATCTTTGCTAATAGTTTTCTCCATTAAATTGTCATTTTTGTTTGCAGCTTTTCTGCATTAAAATAAGATACAGTACTTTGTTTGTATCAATTCTTTTTTTAAAGAAAACTTTCATAAGTAGCAGCTTGAAAAAAATCTTTTGTTTTAATGAGTTATCTTATGATGTGTATAACTCTTCTACTTTTTACTTAGTTGTCTCTCTTTCTTGATAGTTTTCCTTATTTTCATGGCCCTTCACTTATAGTATCCTCTTTTAAACTGGGTCACCAATCAATTTACTATTTTTTCATTGTTTTGAAACACTTTATGTCTTTTTTTTTCTTTTTACAGCTTTCCTCTTGTATACCTTACAAGTTGCAATTGGTTTTGGGCTCCTGTCTTCTTTGTATGGTGACTTTATGCAGGTAAAATAAATAATCATTCTATTAAGAAAAAAATTGCTGCTTTTCAGATTTATATTTTTAATACAATATTGTTTTGTTGATGCACTTTTCAATACTTTTAAGTACTATTTTCTTTGTCGTTGACAAGTTGTTATTTGCATCCCTCCCTTCCAAGTATTTTCTGTTATGTGTGAAAACATCCGTATTGATCAGTTATTGTAATATAATTTATTTATACTTTCTTGGTTCTGCATTATTTATGATTTTTGCTATTGCTTGTAAGGTAAATATAACTGATTCATTTATTTAAATTATTGTTTGCTATATTTATTTTATTATTCTATTCCTTTAAGGTGATTTAAATCATTCTCTGAAGGCTACTGGCATAGATGTTAGTTGTTATGTTATATTTTTCACATGTTGTAAATCATTTTCTAAAGGCTTCTTATTTATTTGTTTCATTATCTGGAGAAAAGAATGCACTCTACATGCTTTTAAAAAATTTTTTAAAATGTCTTTTTATTGGAATCACTTTAAAATTACAGATTTTAACTTGTAAATATTTTTGTAAAGAGATCACTAAATGTACTAAAGGGCTACAGAAAGCATTCCCCAATATACTACTAGATACATAATTCAAAAGTTACAGACTATTTAGTGAACATGTTTCTTAAATGTTCAATTTAGATATACTAATTTTAAAACTCATGATAATGTCTCTGTAAGAAGTCACTATCTCTAATAACTAAAACTAAAGACTCATAATAATGTCTCTTAAGAAGTCACTATCTCTAGTAACTAAAACTAAAGACTCATGATAATGTCTCTGTAAGAAGTCACTATATATAATAACTAAAACTAAAGACTCATGATAATGTCTCTGTAAGAAGTCACTATCTCTAGTAACTAAAACTAAAGACTCATGATAATGTCTCTGTAAGAAGTCACTATATATAATAACTAAAACTAAAGACTCATGATAATGTCTCTGTAAGAAGTCACTATCTCTAGTAACTAAAACTAAAGACTCATGATAATGTCTCTGTAAGAAGTCACTATCTCTAGTAACTAAAACTAAAGACTCATGATAATGTTTCTGTAAGAAGTCACTATCTCTAATAACTAAAACTCATGATAATGTCTCTGTAAGAAGTCACTATATATAATAACTAAAACTCATGATAATGTCTCTGTAAGAAGTCACTATCTCTAATAACTAAAACTCATGATAATGTCTCTGTAAGAAGTCACTATATATAATAACTAAAACTAAAGACTCATGATGATGTCTCTGTAAGAAGTCACTATATATAATAACTAAAACTAAAGACTCATGATAATGTCTCTGTAAGAAGTCACTATATATAATAACTAAAACTAAAGACTCATGATAATGTCTCTGTAAGAAGTCACTATCTCTAATAACTAAAACTAAAGACTCATGATAATGTTTCTGTAAGAAGTCACTATCTCTAATAACTAAATTAAAACTATTAAATGTAATTATATCTCTAAGGAATCATTAAATTATCTGTAAAAGCTATAAGTTAAAACTGTTACATGTAAAATATTTCTGTAAGAAATCACTATCTGTAATAGCTCTAAGTTAATACTGTTACATGTAATTGTAAATATTCTGTAAGAAATACTATCAATAATAGCTCTAAGTTAATACTGTTACATGTAATTGTAAATATTCTGTAAGAAATACTATCAATAATAGCTCTAAGTTAATACTGTTACATGTAATTGTAAATATTCTGTAAGAAATACTATCAATAATAGCTCTAAGTTAAAAACTGTTACATGTAAATATTGTCAGTAATAATTCACTATCTATAACAGCTATAAGTTAAAACTGTTTTATGTGATTATACCTGTAAGAAATCATTTGATACAGTAACTTTAAAATACAGACTATTATATATAATTATCTTTGTAAGAAATCACTAGATATAGTATTTTTAAAATACAGACTATTATATATAATTATCTTTGTAAGAAATCACTAGATATAGTAATTTTAAAATACAAACTATTACATAAGAAATCACTAGATATAGTATTTTTAAAATACAGACTATTACATATAATTATTTTTGTAAGAAATCACTAGATATAGTAACTTTAAGGTGCATAATGTTACCTACAGTTATCTCTTTATTAATGCACTAGATATAAGAACTTGAAGCTACAAGATGTTGCATGTTAGAAAGCACCAGATACTTTAAGCTACACTACATATTCTAACTTTACATCTACAAAATATTACAATTTTCTGGCTTAAATATGTTTGAAAGATATTTTTCTTCACATTTAAGTGAAAAATAGTTATATTAAAATTAACAGATAATAATTTCAAATGACTTTCTGTTATTTAGTTGATAAACATTCAGAATGTTTACATTAATATGATTTGTTTAATTAACTGTTTATCTTATTTAGGCTGTTGGTGCATCTGTTCGAATATTTTCACTTCTTGAACGCAAACCGCAAATGCCTAATGAAAATGGCCAAGTGCTGGAGAGCCTGACAGGCAGTGAGTAGTTATTGTTTCTGTTTAATGTTCTTTGTTATTTGTAATTTGTTTTTGTTGTAAAAATAGGTGAGTTTTTATTTATGCTATAAACAGGATTACAGTTTTTTCAGTATAATTATGTGCTTTTCGTGGTTATTTTTTTTCCATTGTATAGAAATGCAGAAAGTTCATTATAAATACTTTAATATTTTGGAGTTTTCTATTAGTTATTTAGTGTTATATTATGTTAGATTATAAAAAAATGTCCATATAATGTGCACCTGTAATAATAATAAGAAGCACTCTGATTTGTTTAAATTTTATCATAATGGAGAAAACCATACTCCAACTTTGCCCTTTGATCGTTGTAAAAATTAAACCATTCTTACTCATACCTATGTCCTTATATTACTGAAATGTATTAGGTTGTTGCCCACACCTTTTATTACTGAAATGTATTGTTGCCCACAACTGCATAAATATTTTTTTTTTAACTCCATCCTAAGTAAGTGATCCTTAATGGCCCATCTGGGTCACCTTTCCAGACAATTTCCTACATAAATATTTTTTTTTCCCTCCATCCTAAGTAAGTGATCCTTAATGGCCCATCTGGGTCACCTTTCCAGACAATTTCCTACATAAATATTTTTTTTTACCTCCATCCTAAGTAAGTGATCCTTAATGGCCCATCTGGGTCACCTTTCCAGAGAATCACCCATATATATATGTTTCAGATGTTGAGTTCAAGAGTGTCAAGTTCGCTTACCCATCTCGAGCAGATTCAGAGGTTTTAAAGGTGTGTTAGTCTTTCTCACACATACACTTGCATTATTGCATGCCTGGATGACATCATACATGCACGTGCACACGCACGCACACACACACACATACACACACACACATTATACATTCATTATCACACACCTGGATAGCATCACACATGCACACACACATGATCATTATCATTGCATTATTGCATGCCTGGGTAGCATTATACAATGCACATATACTTGCATTATCACACACCTGGATATGGCATCACACACACACACACACACACACACACACACACACACACACACACACACACACACACACACACACACACACATGCACAGACACACTTGCATTGTCATATGTCTGGATGGTATCACATACATACTTGCAAATTCACATGCCTGGATGGCATCACACACATAAGCACTCGTCACATTGCATGCCTGGGTAGTATCACACACATACACGTACATACTCTTGCAATAGAATATCATCATATATGCTCTCTATCTTTCAGTATGTCTTTAGAATGTTCCTGGGATATCATCATATATATGTCCTTTATATTTGATGTTTTCAGCGTATTTAGGGGATATCTTTATACTTGTTCTATCATCTTTGTTAAGACAGAATATCTTCACACATCTTCCTTTTTCTGTGTTGCATTCAGGGGATATCATTTTCTCTTCATGTTCCTTTCACTGTGTTGTATTCAGGGGATATCATTTACATACATGTGGGGGGAAATCATTTACACATACATTTCTTTCTGTGTTGTGTTCAGGGGATATCATTTACATATATTCAGGGGATGTAATTTTCATATACATTTCTTTCTCTCTGTTTTGTTCAAGGGATATCATTTATATATTTGTTTCTTTCTCTTCATTATGTTCAGGGGGATATCATTTACATACATGTTTCTTTCTCTGTGTTGTGTTCAGGGATATCATTTACATATGTTTCTTTCTCTGTTGTGTTCAGGAGATATTTATATTTCTTTCTCTGTGTGTGTTCAAGGCACATTTCTTTCTCTGTGTTGTGTTCTAGGGATATCATTTACACAAGTTTCTTTCTCTGTTCTTTCTCTGTGCTCAGGAAATATCATTTACACACCTTTCTTTCTCTGTGTTGTATTCAGGGGATATCATTTAAACACATTTCTTTCTCTGTGTTGTATTCAGGGGATATCATTTACTGTTCAATCAGGAGAAATGGTGGCATTGGTCGGTCCATCCGGAGGAGGAAAGTCTACAATTGTCAGTTTGATAGAGCGTTTCTATGACCCTGATTCTGGTATCATCTATTTAGGTAAAGTTTTATTCACATTGACTTTGTTAATTGAATTATTTATATTTCAGACTCTTGTTCCTTATTAATAGGCTTGAGGATGGGAGTGGGAGAGGAATAGGTGAATTTTAAAGCATTATCATCATGATTCTTAAAGCAGACTTGTAAATACTATTTGAAAGTATTTAATGCACTCCACAACACCTCTCCCAATTATTGTTTTTTTTTTAAGTAGGAGAATTAATGGAGATCTATAATGCAGTGAACTCTCTATTCAAACAAACTCCATACATCTATAAGAATGCATTATTTTTCTAAAGGATGTAACATATCCATCTTCTAAATAAATAGTAATCATGTATAATAGTATAATATGGGAACTTATTCTTCTCTTGATAAATATGTTGAGTAACTTCCCTTCTACAAGTTTCAATATATGTTATACATGTACTACATTTAGACTGCAGAAAACTATTTTAGAAGCAAAGAAGAAAAATATTTCTACTTTTTCCATGTGATTGGCAAGTCTGGATTTATCATCTAACCACTGATATTAATTAAGAGAAACTCTTTTAGAAATTCTAAATTACTTTGACTCTGAAAAAGATGACTTTGATAATTATCTGAAAAATAAAAATCAAGTTTGATAATACTTCTGTAGAGAATCCAAACTTATATTTATCTTTGTTCATAATTATACTTTCATTGATATGAATAAAATGATTCACACTCCTCACTTTCTGATTGTGTGACATCAGCAGGTCAAAACAGAAGGTATGTGTGGCATTAACTAGTATTTCAGCAGCAGACAGTAAAGATAATTATCCCATAATATCACATAATTTGAAATGCCTCTTATAAGAGTAAAATATTAATGAACTTGATTCAAATTAATGAACTGGATTGTGTGAAGGGTAAAAGCGTGGTTGTGGATTTTTATCGATGTAAATTTTGACAATACTTGTGAGTAGAACAAATAAATATCTTTATAAGCTTACATATTACAGAAGGAACAATTTCATAATAACTAACACTAATATGTATTAAAATATCTAAACAATTTGGATATTTATTTTAAAATTTAAGTAAAACTAAATAATGAAAATATTTCTAAATATTTAATGCTTTAACCGCAGCATAATTTGTTCTAGATCATGACAATTATGTCACAATTAAAGTACAACATACACTGTATTAATATATACATAACCGAGACAGACGTGATAATTCATGTAAACATATAATATATAATATCTATGGCTGCTTCTGAAATATTCAGATTTATAATATGTATGTGTATAGAAACAACATTTTCTGTCCAATAAAATAATTTCACATTGATTTTTTAAAAATTTCTTTTGATTAATGGTTTAATTATATAATACTATTTAATCCTGTTAAAAATTTAATTTAGTGTATTTGGTACCATTTCCAATACATTTTATAATGTAGACTCATGACTGTGAACAAGTACAGGATTGCATGAGCAAGTGCAACCACAATTACATTTAAAATTCTAAGCTAAACTAAAAATTGATGACAACATTAGGGATTGTGATCTTTATTAGTATCAATAATTTATATCTCAAGAGAGTGTTGTCATATATGTTTGTTTGATGTTTGAACCACTGTTTTACTTTTTTGGTGATTAAACTACAAGTAGAGTTGTTAATTAAAGTTTAGATTAAATAGACAATTATTTTTGTTTAATCCTTTGTGGACTTTATTTTGTAAGTTTGATTGAACATCTTGTTGAGGGTTGACTTTCCAGAGAAAAAAGGAAAATTGATCAAATTGTGAAACCGGTTAGTTCTTATATTTTAAAAAATGTAGATGTTGGATATCTTAAATAACGTCAACCCCTTTTTTCTACCTGTAAGAAGTAACTGGAGAAGTTTGTTGGCATGTAGGAAAAGGGGAAATATTTCAGTGAACATTTCTGATAGCATGTACGCATTCAGAACATATTTTGTAAAACAAAAGAGGGTATTATAAACATTAAAGTATACTAAGAAAGTAAAAAGTGCATTCCTGGTGTAGGAGGTCATGATATCAAATCATTGGACCCACAATGGTTCCGTCAGAAAATCGCCATGGTTAGCCAAGAGCCAACACTTTTTGCTTTCTCTATTCGTGACAACATTGCTTATGGGTGTGATGCATCTGATGAAGAGGTGAGTTTTGTTTTTCTTTAGAATTAACTCCCTTTCAATAGACGATAGGTTAATCAAGAATAATGTGTCAGTTATTCTTTTTTAAAAATCAATACAGTAATTTAACAGAGTTCCTACTTAAAACAAAAGCATCTGTAGGTAAATTATGGAGCTTGGGGGGTGTTTCTGCTTCAGTGATTGAATTTTTAGCAGTTTCATAGTAAATGTTACAAATTTTTCATTTTTTAAGTCTGGCTTTGATTCCCATCCCCCACACCCCATGACCTTTCTAAAGTCACAAAGGTTTGGTCTTTTTCTTAAATCCTTTTTTAATCTGTGCTAAAATGAACTTATAATATTGACTTATATCTTATTTCTTTTTAATTATACTTAATGAATTGGTTGGCAGATATATTAGCAAGTAAGGGAAACATACAAATAGAGGTGCATAAAAACGTTACATTTATGGAACCATCATATCAATTTTTTTTTTTTAATTGTTATTTTATACTCTGTAGTTTATTTACAAATAGTATCTTCCTGTTTTCAGATCATTGAAGCTGCCAAACAGGCCAATGCTCATGACTTTATATCACAGTTCTCTGATGGTTATAATACGCTTGTAGGTGAGCGAGGTGTTCGCCTATCTGGGGGTCAAAAACAACGCATAGCAATTGCTCGTGCACTTATCATGAATCCAGTTCTCCTTCTCTTGGATGAGGTAGGGAAATTTTTATTTTATTCCTTGAATTTTCATAATAATTGCTTACAGAAGAAAGAAAACATATTTAATAGGGAGCATCTCCATACATAATTGTCATGGATGGAAGACCCAACAGCTCCATACATGACTGTCATGTTTTTTCTAAGAGATGGGTTAGGGTTTTTTAGAAAAAGTTTAAATTTAGTTAGATAAAAGGTCTAGCTGCAAATAAAAAAATGTAAATCTGTTTATTATTATTTTTATTAAAAGTTATCTTTTTTATTAACTTATCTTACATCATTTATTTTTTGTTTCTGCTAATTTCTTTGTGTTAATAGCTTAAATAGTGCAGTAAAAATAAAGTTGATTAACAATTTTCATGTACAACTTTTGTCCTCGGATATGATGTAGAAACACACACACACATACAACACACAAACACACTTTCTCTCTCTCTTGTTATATTAAACACAATGGTTGTAAATAGAGCTGTTTGTGTATGGAGTGCCTACCTTTTTAATAACAAATAAGAGTTATCATTATGGTAGATTAGTTTAAAATTTGATCATATTTTAAATTCATTTTTCAGATACTAAATTGATATTTATAGACATAGTTTTGCTTAATGAACCTAGGGAGACTCTAACATTAATTATTCATATATTTAAATTAATAGTCTTTCAGTTTGCTTTTGCTTGGAATCATCGCTTTCTGATAATACTGATAATATAATGTGTGCTTGGCTATAAGAATCTAGGGAATTTATAACAGTTTATAACATTAATTATTCAGATATTTAAAATAATAGTTTCATTTTGGGTTTTCTTGAAATCATCACTTCCTGGTAACACTTCAATGAAGTAAAGAAAGTGCAACCTGTTTGTAGTGCACTGAAGGAAGTTATTTTAAGATGTCAGAATATTTCTTCCCCTGTTTCAGGCGACCAGCGCACTGGATGCAGAGAGTGAACATTTGGTACAAGAGGCTATAGATCGTGCTATGAAAAGTCGCACTGTCATTGTCATTGCGCATCGGCTGTCCACTGTTCGAAATGCCTCCAAGGTAAGGGCGTGTTGTGATTTAAGTTAAGTTTTCTGATCACTGTGGATGAACTTCCCGAAAAGCAAAGACTGCTTTTTTAATAGCTTTAGAGAGATAAACTACACACCACCAGTAAAGGTAAGTAAGAGGCAATTGTCTGAAGGGAAAATGATCAGGAATATTAATATGCATACTGAAGTTCAGGTAAATTTGGAGACAGATGAACCCACTTCATATATGAATAAAACAAGTAAAATATATTGAAGTTTAAGGTACACACATATATGCCCATGGACGATGTACATAAATTAAGCAAGATTTACAGGACAGAACATGAATAAAGCAAATACAATCTATTAATAGAAGTTTATAGTACACAAATATATGTCCACAGATGTTATACATATATGAAGCAGATTTACAGGTCATGAATAAAGAAAATACAATTCATTAATAGAAGTTTATAGTACACAAATATATGTCCACAGACGATATATATATATATAAATGTGACAGATTTACACGACAGAAAGTCTACAATAAATATTCATGTTGTAGTGCTATTTCCCTAGGTGTTTTTACTTGGTTAAAAAAATAGAAACTTTACTTTAGTCAAGTGAGCTAAATAAACAAGAGATTGATGATCTGTCTGAATGACAAAATGCTTGCCATAAAGCTAGGCTTGGAATTTCTGGACAGCCCAGACAATTCCAAGACATTCTTTCTCTGAAGTTGAATAATTTTGTTCAGCCATGTTTAATGTACGGCTGGAGTAGCTACCCTGCTTCTGCATCAGTGTCGCCATTATACTCTGGGGTGACTTTGTAATAATGACTTATACCAACTAGGTATAATTAGCTATGATACAAGACATCTACAAGTGCCGGTGCAGAGTATGGGTCACTGGTTAAATATGTATATCTGCAACTGTTACGCTGATATACTGGTACATCGCCAATTTGGCTCTGCCCCCAACTCAGATTCAGCTGAGATTTAATGTTTATGAATAATATATAATGATTATGATTAATGAACAGAGGACAAGACGTAATCATGAGGTTATCACTTTGAACTACGAAAATAATGATAGGACTAACAAACACGTGTTTTAAAATAATAACAAGAAATTTAATAAAAAGAAAGTTAACAAGATTTAGAAAAACAAGTTCATCCTAAGCCAGTTCATTTCACTAAAGTCACACAAGGGTAGGAACTTAGCTTAAGCACAGAAATTACGTCAGTCTTGTAGACTTGAATTTTTGCCAGTCAATAGATCGGCACGTCCCAATTCAGCCGGGACAAGTAGAACGGCCACACAGGCAAGCAAAATAGGCAACTATAAACGAGCAGCCGATAACAAAATAAAAACCCTGCAACACAAACAATTGCAAAGCCTAAGTGTCCAGTCCAGTGCTCTATTAATAATTACTAAGTTTGGCATAGGCCTCTGAAAGGAAGAATATTAACATGTTCAAAATAAAACATAGTATATAACATCCTAATAAAACCTAACCATTCACACAAATACAAAGACGTTTTTACCTTTATAGCCAGGGTTTTCTCTGCGTAAATACGACCCAGATGTTATTGTGGGAAGGACCCTTCTCTCCAGTCGTCACCCTCAGACAATTTTTCAGGAAGTAGTGAAGATAAAATTTTCACTGGGGCTTTTATTACTCTGCGTCTAGTAGACTTGCTTCTGACCTGTCCAGTTCTCTAGCGCTAATACGATTACGCTAACAACTCTAATCCATACCCGCTGGCACACACTGAACGACACGCTCCACAGACATCCAGCACCGGTCAATAAATCTTCCCCCCATGTACACTCATTGTTCAAGGCCTTGCTTCTCAGTAAACAGGACGCAATACGAACTCGCTCTATCGTTCAATTTAAATTCAACAAAATGAAAATTTATAATAAAATATATATATATGGGAACATTCCCCCCCATCATACAACAATCAGGACAACACCTAGTCCTGCATTGCTAGCACCTGTTCTGAGTACAAATTCCTTGTCAAAATCTTCAAGATAAAGGACAGGAGCCTCGTGACAAACAGTCTTTTAAACTCATAAAACTGGTTTCTTTCTGTTTTTCACTCTAGTGATGTCGTTTATTTATTGTTTTGTTTTTAACTTCATCATATCTTTAATATTGACCTCAGCTATTTTTTAATACTGATTTTAACTTACTACTAATATTGTTTAATTTAGTTTATTTTTCATGTTATTTCAGTTAATTTTGTATCTTTACTGATATCTATGTATCTTTACTCATATCTATGTATCTTTACTGATATCTATGTATCTTTACTGATATCTATGTATCTTTACTGATATCTATGTATCTTTACTGATATCTATGTATCTTTACTGATATCGATGTATTTTTTCTGATATCTATGTATTTTTACTGATATCTATGTATCTTTACTGATATCTATGTATCTTTACTGATATCTATGTATCTTTACTGATATCTATGTATCTTTACTGATATCGATGTATTTTTTCTGATATCTATGTATTTTTACTGATATCTATGTATCTTTACTGATATCTATGTATCTTTACTGATATCTATGTATCTTTACTGATATCTATGTATCTTTACTGATATCGATGTATTTTTTCTATTCACTTATTTTTTTGTCAATTAATTTAAATTTCCTGTTGACCTTAATTTAGTATTTTACTGACCACAGCCAATATTTTTTCTTTTTATATCAATTTTATATTAACTTTTAACCTCATCTAATTTTGATATGCTTCAGGTGATTGTGATTGACAAAGGGGTTATTGCTGAAATGGGTACCCACGATGAACTACTCCAAAAGAAAGGAGTTTACAAGCGTCTTATATTAAGGCAGTTGGCAGCTGGGGCCACAGAAAACGACTCTGTAGACAATAAACTAGACATCTTTGAAGCAAGCCAGCATTCAGTTGATCAGATTCCAACTGCTCATTTTGTAGGACATGTTCAAGAAAGCCTTATTATATAGTCTGAGAGAATAATTTTAAATTAAACCCTTTGATTTGAAAGACAATTTTCAGGGCTTTCATCATATTCAGGAAAGTCTTGTATAGTCTGAGAGAGTAGTTTTAAGGTGAAAAGCACAATTAAAGTTTAACTCTCCAAAGACTGATTTTTAAAGAGAAATTAGGGCTTTGTCCCCCGAATGCTGCAAACCCTTGCAGCAGCTTTAAGGACATAATTCTGAAAAGTCTTTTATAATCTGAGAGAATAGTTTTAAATTGAAAAGCACTTAACGCAGGTCTTATTGTAAGTTGAGAGAATAGTTTTAAATTGAAAAGCACTTAATGCAGGTCTTATTGTAAGTTGAGAGAATAGTTTCAAGTTAAAAACACATAATGGAGGTCTTTTTGTAAGGTAGAATAGTTTAAAGTTAAAAACATATAATGCATCAGCTTACAATAAGACCTGCATTATGTGCTTTTTAACTTGAAGCTATTCTCTCAACTTTCAATAAGACCTGCATTATGTGCTTTTTAACTTGAAGCTATTCTCTCCGTCTTATAATAAGACCTGCATTATGTCAAGTTAAAAACACATAATGCATTAACTTACAATAAGACCTGCATTATGTGCTTTTTAACTTGAAACTATTCTCTCAACTTACAATAAGACCTGCATTATGTCAAGTTAAAAACACATAATGCAGTTCTTATTGTAAGACTGAGAGAGTAGTTTCAGGTTAAAAACACATAATGAGGTCTTATTGTAAGACTGAGAGAGTAGTTTCAGGTTAAAAACACATAATGCAGGTCTTATTGTAAGACTGAGAGAGTAGTTTCAGGTTAAAAACACATAATGCAGTTCTAATTGTAAGACTGAGAATAGTTTCAGGTTAAAAATACATAATGAGGTCTTATTGTAGGACTGAGAGAACAGTTTTGAATTTGCAAAGCCCATGAATGTCTGCATAGAGATAGGTAGGGTAGTTAATAAAACTTGCCCATCTGCAGAAGCCAGTTTATAGCCATTGAAAATACTGTTTGTTCATTAAGATTTATGACTGAAGATTTATTTGGGACCAGAGCTAACTTATACACCTTTTTGGACCCTGGATTTTCCTAGTAGGTAGAGTCCCCTCGTTGCTCAAAATATTAAAATTTTGTTTATTTAAAAAAAAAACTGGAGTGGATCATGACAGAATAATGCATATGTACTCATTTCCAATTGCAGATCATTTGCAAGTAATGAAGTAATTAAAAAAAGGCTAACAAATAAATTTTTAAAAGAAATTTAAAAGAATTTTAACACAAAAATTGGCAATGTCCTCCCACTTTTTCTAGTGCCCTGTTGTCTTTGCCTCTGAAATAAAAAGTTCTTACTTGGGAGACACAAATGGTAGGATATGAAAATAGGATTTGATAAAACTGGATCTGTAATAAAAGCTGTATTGATTGAGTGATTTTTTTAAAAAGTTATATTTTGGAAGTGATATGAGAATACTAAATATAATTATAATATCTTGTGATTGGGTGATTTTATTAGTAACTGTATGGTAATTGTGCAAGTACTCAGGTTAATTTAGATCCTAGTAATAGTACTGTAGAGCATGTAGATTACTTAGAGAATAAAAAGTAAAATTAATTATTAGCATTTGTCTGGGACCCACTTTGTATTTCTTTAGGTTAAATGCTTGATCTGTTGTTCTTTATCATCGTTTTTTACTATGTAATAGTGTTCAATGTGTAATCTCAGCCATTTTTAACCAATAATTTTCAAATATTTTCAAAACTAGGACCAGGAGAAGCTTGATTTTGATTAAAATCCCTAGTAAATGTACAATATTGAATATATTTATACTTTTGAAAAAAATTCTGACTGTATTAAAAGTGAAATATTGTTCGTATTTAAAAAAAATATATGAGACATTTTCATTTATAGACACTAATGTTGCATTTTGTTGTTGTGTGTTTAATTTATAATATATTTTAATTTATTGATTGGCAGGAAAGCTAATTTATCTGGGAGAATTATTCCAGGATTCTGGAATTCATTTTCTGTTAGACTGATGATTAATTCAGAAGACTTGTATAGCCATCTTGTGCTATTAGAAGAATTATTAAGGTATTCAAGGACTTGTTTAGCCATTTAATTAGAGTAACTACTGTGGAATTCAAGGATTTGTATAGCCATCTTGTGCTATTAAAATACCAGCTTTTGGATTCTCAGGTATCGTTACCATTCTACATGGATTTTGATGTCTAAACAGTTGTTCTAATAATTGAGGATACACTCTTGTCCATCAATACAGAACATCCAATCATTTAAAATAGTCGCCACAAATTGCAAATGAAAGTGTAAACTTTGTCACAAAATCAAACTAGGTTTAAATTTTGAGTTGACATTCCTAATTCCCATAAACTAAACGGCGGCAATGATGACAATGTTTATACAAGTAAAACTTTCAACATCCTTTGTCATTTGCAGCTTAGCTGTTTAAAAAAAATTGATTTTTTTAAAGTAAATTGGATTAAAATATCATGAAATCAAACTTTTAAATGCTGCAAACTTACAACTTTGAAAGTTCTTGGAAGGATTTATTGTATTGTTGATTTTGGTCATCTGAAGGAGATATAAAATGTCAGTCAGTGACAGATTGTAGCAAAATACAAGTTAAATTTATGAATAACTTATTTCTTGGACACTTGGATTTTTAAAATATCTTTGCATAAATATAATGAAAGGAAAATAAACAAAAACTGACAATCTGTTTATTTTTATACATTTGTTTGAATAAATTTACAGTGAATTGTGTTTTTATGTTTTATGTTTTGCTGATGTTGATTGTATTTATTGAATGAACATGGGCAGATAATTTTACATTTGTTGCTAATTAAATTTACAGTGATGTAACATGTATTTCTTGAATGAACTTGAATGGATGGTTTTACATTCACTTTCCTCCACTGTAGCTTTCAACTGTCAGTAAATCTTAACCGTAATAAGGCCAGAATGTGTGGGGAGATGGATTTACCTCATGGTCTTATTCAATGTTCTCATTATGGTAAGCTCAGCATAAGGATTTAAGTAGCTGTTACCAGTTGTCTGCAACTATTTTATCTTAAATGGGCTTAAACCTGATCCTAGAATAGGAATCTTAGTCTTCACCCATGTGACTTGTAACTGCTAGTTGAATAGAGTAAGGGTGGTGCTTCCAATGACTTGTTCATATCAGGCTGAAATATTTTCAGTGACTATTTGTTGTTAGTATTAGATTTTATTGTGATGGAGGATATTTAGCAGACCTTTCAGCTTTCCATTTTGTGACGAAGGATATTTGGTGGACCTTTCAGCTTCTGTATTTGTTTTTGTTGTGATGGAAGATATTTAGCAGACCTTCAGCTTTCTTTTGTTGTGATGAAAAATTGTATTTGTTTTTGTTGAGGTGAAGGATATTTAGTGGACCTGTCAGCTTCTGTATTTGTTTTTGTTGTGAAAATGTGTGGTACATTTAACCATTGTAGGTCATAAAAATATCAAGTCAGTATTTAACATTTATCTCTTTAATAGTTCATTAAGATTTATTTCTTTATGGATTTTACTTTTCTTTAACTCCTAAGAGG
This sequence comes from Sinotaia quadrata, assembly GCA_028829895.1. NCBI lineage: Eukaryota > Metazoa > Mollusca > Gastropoda > Architaenioglossa > Viviparidae > Sinotaia > Sinotaia quadrata. Next base: position 6,352,663 of record CM054183.1, read on the forward strand.
TCTAATATTTATTGCAATAGACTTGTTCCTAAAGACTGCTAATACTGGTAATTGTTATTGTTGTTTCTCATTATGCTGGTGAGAAGTAAGCAGAAAGATCTGGTGTGATATTTATTATATTATTATGTCCATACGAAAATCTTGAAGAATGTCTGAACAGTATCATATTCTGTTATAAAACGTGCTTTTACATAATTGTTGAGTCATCAAAAAACCAAACTGGAAAGAGACACAAACACAGAATACTTCACACTAGCACGTATCACAAATGCATACAATTTATTTATTATAATTGCCAATAAGTTTAACTGAATACTCAACATTATTCTAACAAATTAGTTTAGTAGAAAATGTAAATAAATATACTTTAAAAAAAATATCTTTATAGGGGAGCCAGTTTGACATAGAACTTCATTCATCACTGGCATAGACATAAGAATTCTTTGCACACACAGTAACCCTTCAAATATATAATAAAATAAAATCAAGTTAGGAATTATACAACGTGCATTCTTACCTAATCAAACATAATTATAATTCATTAATAATGAATTATAATTCATAGTTTGTAAGAAAGGAGTTTAAATCAAGCTTTAAAAAAATAAGTTTATCGACAAATTGTTTGTGACCTACAGTCATGCAGGTCCTTGGTACGTATTGCTTTGTGTGAACATAAGTCACAGTAAAAAAAATTACTATCAAGTTCTTAATGTAAGTGAATTAAAATATATTTATAAACAAAAATATACAAAATGAGCATTACAACTACAATGCTTAAAATTTTAAGAAAAAATTTGAAAGAGGACACATTCTCAGTTTGACTAAAAAATACTGGAATTACTTTAACGTTGAAGCTGCTTTTGAAAGAACTTTTAAGTGTTTTAACAGTTTAATATTTTTAAATTATGTTGTTTGTTTAGTACAATTATTTTTTTTAAGAAATACTTTCATTCAAAATCATCAGTCTTCTATTTTTTAATTTGCTGTTCTCAATGAGGACAAACAGTATATAAATTACAATTTTAGTTATATAATTCATTGCATTTAGTATATATTTGCTGCAAAATTTATTTCTACTGCATTTTCTGATATTTTATTTAATTAGCTATATTCATATATAATAAATAAAGTAAATACAATTTAAATATTGTTTGTAAAAAAAAAAAAAAATGTGGGAGGTACATTTTCAGTTATCCTTATTATTGTAATTTAGTTAATTTTTGTGTGTCAATAGGCAGAAAAACTGCAAAACTTTAAAAGTATGTACCATGACTTTATAAATATGTGACCATTTAATATTTAACAGAATTTAAGCCCCAATTGAAACAGGAATACAGTCCATACTCTAAAAGATTAAATAATATAAATTATTATAAATATGGTCTAAAACATTACAGATTTTTTATTTTGTTCTTGTTAATAAAATTTGGAAATTGACTTTACAAATTTATATTAAAGCATTACTGATTATTTCTTTAATTAAGGAACTATACCCTGCATTAAAATATTATTGATTTCTATTTTGATTTTAAAAAATAATAATAATAATTTTGACCGACTCCATCCAGTCTAAGCATGAAAGATGTACTTTGTTCTACGTGACTTTCAAATTATAAATACTACAAAATTATATCAAAGTTTAATATTTCTTTAAACTTGCTTTATTGTCACACAGTTTAGAGTTGCCCAATATATTTTCGACACCAATAAACAGTTATATTATCTGAAGTCATGATTTTTATCAATTTTACAAAAATCAATGGACACTCGCAATTAAGCATTAATGTCACTCCTAAAATGTACAGTTAATATATATCCATAAAACAAGATATACCAACAAAATGTGGAGGCAAGAAAAAGTGTTTTCAATTTATCACATATTCTAAAATCACACACACACACATACACCAGTAAATAAAAAATGTGCATGGTTCTAAATTAATAAGTTTAGTTTTCAATTAAACATGAAATCTTATTTACAAGCTGTAATGAGAAAATAATACAATATTTATCAATAAAAGAAGTCTATACTGCTGAAAGCTGTAATAATAAAATAATACAACATCTATCAAGGGAAGAAATCTGCACCTCTCAAGGCAGTAATGCAAAAATAGTAGAATAGTCTAACAGAATAAGTCTGCACCTCTCAAAGCTGTCATGACAAAATAGCACAGTAGTCTAGCAATTGAAGAAATCTGTACCTCTCAAAGCTTGTCATGAGAAAATAATTAATAATCTAGCAACTGAAGAAATCTGTACCTCTCAAAGCTTGTCATGAGAAAATAATACAATAGTCTAAGAAATTTCACAATGCTGAGAAAGACTCCAATCCAAAATATTTTAAAACTATTTTAAATTTTATGGAGATTATTTGAAATTCACAGATGTTTGCTTTTTCAATAAATGTATGAAATATAAAAAAAAAAATCTTCACTCTCGTATACAAGGTACGATCATTGAATATCAAAAGTACTCAGAGAGTTGACATTTTTTTGTTAAGAACCTAAATTGATTCATGATCAATGTCATTATTTCCCATTTAATAAGCGGTTGTTAATTATAGCATCTTATTTTTTGTTTTTTTTAGAAGACACAAGACTGAAAACTTAAATATACTAAAAAAAATAGAATTATGAATAGTGTTTTGTACATGTGTATGTGTAGCTTAAAATGTAACCAACTGTTGTTTTTTAAAAATCAGTCGGAAATAAACAAAATATAATACATATTAATAAGAAAATAGCAGTGATAAACTTTGACAATAATCTCAGGAAGAAAACAATAACTATGCTTAGCAGGTCATATTCTGAGAAATACAACAACAAAAAAGTTTCAAACATAATCTTATTTCAAGAGTAAATCATCCAAACATAAATGTATGTATCTGCCTTAAAAAATAAAAAATAAATGTTAGAAACAAAGCCCAACTGGTATATTTAACAACAGTGATTAATTTTTTAGTTGTTTATTTCTTTTTTTTTTTTTTGGCTATAAACATGAACCAGTAAAATAATAAATGATTACACTTAAGAACAAATTATTTTAACAGTTTTAAAGGCACTATCATGTAGCAGGCATGCTAGAATTAATAAATGTTTAGGGTCATTATTTCAAAAGAACTTTGTTCTTTTTATCATCTGCATGCTAAGCTGTCCTTAATGAACATGTGTATACTACACTGACCTTTATGGACATGAATGAACAGTTGTGTGCTACACTGTGCCTAATGAACATTTGTAAACTGTCCTTAATGTACATTGTACACTAAACTGTCCTTAATGTACATTTGCACACTAAACTGTCCTTAATAAACTGTTATACTGACCTTAATGAATATATGTATGCTAAACTGTTTTTAATAACATTTGTATACTAAACTGTCCTTAATGAACATTTGTACACTAAACTGTCCTTAATAAACTGTTATACAGTCCTTGCATGCTAAATGGTGTTTAATGAGCATTTGTATGCTAAACTGTGCTTATTGAACATTTGTATGCTAAACTGTCCTTAATGAGCATTTGTATGCTAAACTGTCCTTAATTATATATATAGTGCAAGCATACATTTGTACACTTAAAACTGTCTTTGATGAGCATAAAATGTCTTTAATGAACATTTATGAATATTTATATGCTAAACTGTTCTTGATGAACATCTGAAAGCTAAAACTGCCCTTAAAGAACATTTATATGCTAAACTGTCCTTAACGAATCATCTGTAAACTAAAACAGTCCTTAAGGAACATTTATATGCTAAACTGTCCTTATTGAATCATCTGTAAGCTAAAACTGTCCTTAATGTATGCTACATTGTCCTTATTGAAAATATAAAGACATACAACAGATTTATGTCTCATCATGTCCTTAGTGAAAATATAAAGACATACAAAAGATTTATGTCTCATCATGTCCTTATTGAAAATATAAAGACAGAAAAGAGTTATGTCTCATCATGTCTGTGGTGCAGCATGACTAAGTATGAAACATGTCTGGCAGCAACTATTCCATATTTGGGAACAGCCATTGTGGTTGTGCATTGGAAATATAATATTGTTTCAATCTTTGATTATTATGATGTTTTTGTTCAAAGACACATTTCCTTGTACATAAAAATTGTCAAGTGTCTTAGTTGTACAACATGTGCCTCATGTCCAATGGTTACTGCACCAATAGGTGAAAAGTAAATAATAAGATATGATGATCAAAACAATTGTTATGACTGATATTCAAACTATTTATTTCTGTAAAAATAACAAATTCCATAAGGACACTTTAGGAACACGGAAAAGACCAAAAGCCACAAGGTCAAATTTCCTCTTTGATAGTCAACAACGGCAGGAAAAAAATCAATTTCTGGTTAACTGGATTAGTTTTCAATTAAAACATTTTCAATGAGCAACCAACAGATTTCTCAATTGATAAATAATTTCTGCATTATATTTCTTTTATTTTTCCTTAAAGAATAAAGAAAACAACATTAGAGTGATATAAAATAAAACAGGCATCTCAAGTGGATATATTGCTATTGCTATTTATTGGAATGATTGAGTTAAATGACATCTGTATAGTGGAATTTTTGTCATGTTTATTTTTGGACTTAAAACTCCTTTTATGCACGTTATTTTTTTTAAAGTAGTAAAAAAGAACCCACCCACCCCACACACAAAGCACTTACTGCAGAATTGTATGCAAACAACCATAATGAAATTATATTCACATAAACTAAAAACAACACTGTGTGTCTAAAGTGACACACTTTAAATATACACTGTACATTACAAACAAGAAATATCTATGAACCAACACCTGTGTTTAGTAGGAAAAAAATTATTAACCCTTTCACTGCACAGACATGATGTATAGAGTATCAACAGATGCAGACAAACCATGCAGATGTTCAATATAATTAATAGGAGAAAATCTCAAAATTAAAACTATATTATTAATTATGAAATATAAGTTCTAGTCATACAAACACTGTTAATCTAGGTATACCTGTGTTGCAACAGCATTAAATATGTAAGAAAGTACATTACAGTTTTAGAGTATAAACAATAAAACCTTTTCTAGCAGCGTTAATGATTGTAATATTTTCTCTTTCAAGCCTTTTCTTATCTTTTATGACAGAGCAATAAGTCTGGAGAGTGATCAGGTAAGCCTTGGGTTCATATGTTTATGTAGGGTTTCTAAAAATAGCACATTTTGTGGTCTGGCACTTGGAACTCCCAACAATGCCAGGCTAAAACATTTTGAGGTGTAACTTCATAATCTATCTAAGGTGGTGTTATATAACACATGAGAGCCAATAGCTGTAAACACTCGGTTTGATGAGTTATATCAGTATAATAGGAATGTATTTTAAAATAAAATGTTGAGTTAACATAATGTCTAATAAACCAGGGGTGAGGTAATGATAATTTACAGTTGACAAAGTGAATGACAACAAATTACTAAACTAATAATGTGTGCCAATACAGACAATGACAACGAGAAAAAACAATTCCACTAACAAAAAAACATTATTAAAAAATATACAGAGTATAATATTTTTGTTGTTACATACAATCACTTATGTTCTGCACAACACTACATAATATACAGTTCTGAAGTGGACCGTAATAATAATTATTGACCTACACTCCGCCACTGACTATGTTAATATGAACAATTTCAAAATGAAATGCAACTTAGCACACTGAAATTATTTACCAGCATTTCATTTCCCAGAATTAAACTAGTATTTCAAATGCAAGAAAACCATCCATTCAAAGAAAAGATAATATCATTGGTTAGAAAAAGTTTTTGAAATATCAATGATATTTTCTAATTTAATACTGTGAATGATGCTGCCAGTGCTTTGAAACAATTACTGAGTTTACCAGTAGATCGTAACTCTTACTTGGAAACACTCCTTCAATTAGTCAAAGCTAGTCTATACTTCTTATCTTATATACTAATAGACAGCCAAAGCTAATCTACAAACCTCTTGCTTTTGCTAATATACTGCCAAAGCTAGTCTACAAACCTCTTGCTTTTGCTAATACTGTATACAGCCAAAGCTAGTCTACAAACCTCTTGCTTTTGCTAATACTGTATACAGCCAAAGCTAGTCTACAAACCTCTTGCTCTTACTACTCATACACAGCCAAAGCTAGTCTACAAACCTCTTGTTCTTACTACTCATACACAGCCAAAGCTAGTCTACAAACCTCTTGTTCTTACTACTCACAGACAGCCAAAGCTAGTCTACAAACCTCTTGTTCTTACTACTCATACACAGCCAAAGCTAGTCTACAAACCTCTTGTTCTTACTACTCATACACAGCCAAAGCTAGTCTACAAACCTCTTGTTCTTACTACTCATACACAGCCAAAGCTAGTCTACAAACCTCTTGTTCTTACTACTCATACACAGCCAAAGCTAGTCTACAAACTTCTTGCCTTTATTACCCTCCACTACTGATCAAAAACATGTTTGATGAGAGATTTGCTTTTACTAGTCAATGACAGTCTAGTGTTAGACACACAACATGTTTGGTGTGTTTTTTTTTACTAGTTTAATCAATGACAGTCTAGTGTTAGACACACAACATAATGTTTGGTGTGTTGTTTTTTTTACTAGTTTAATCAATGACAGTGTTGTGTTAGACACACAACATAATGTTTGGTGTGTTTTTTTTTACTAGTTTAATCAATGACAGTCTAGTGTTAGACACACAACATAATGTTTGGTGAGTGATTTGCTTTTACTAGCTTAGTCAATAGTCCCAAGTGTCAGACATACCACTGTTGTGGACCCCTCACATAATGACCAGATCTTCCAACACATCAGTGCTTGTGGCTCACATAATGGCTACAACTTTGTACAGCAACCGATTTATGAGAGACTTTTGCTAATACCTTTTGCTATTTCTGCATATCATCCACTCTACTATTTCTTCTGAGACAGAACACAGACAGTATTCAAGAGTCCCGTGTAAAGTATGTTACATGCTGACACTGTGTTTGACATAGCGTCCTCCCTACTGTTTCTTCTGGCACAGAACACAAACAGTCCCATGTGAAGGACAAACTCTGCTAATGCTGTGTTTGACATGTAGTAAGTGAAAAATGCATATCTACAGATACTTTTCAGATCTACTGGTATTTTGCACATCTATAGATAATGTGCATATCTACAGGAACTTTGCATTCTACAAATACTGTGCATGCCTACAGTACTTTGCAAAATAGTTATCAACTAAAAATTATGTTATCTTTCTTTATCATTACGGAATCCATATGATTTTATGATAAGTGAAATAATGATCAGGAAATGCAAATGAACAATATAGACACATCATTTAATGCAAGTGTGAGAACCTTGCACATTGGCTGTTTTTCAATAGAAATGTATAAGATTATTCACTATCAATACCAACATTATTCACAATTGAGAATTATGTCAACAAAAGTTGTTCAGGGAATAGTTAGAAATGTGCTTTCAGCTTGCACCTGCTATGAACCCTTTCAGGAAAATACTATTTTTTCATACCTACAAACATTGCTTCACATAAACAAAACCCAAAATTTAGAGTAATTTGTTGATTTAAATCCATTTTCTGAAGTTTGATTTGTAAATTGCTTATTACCTGAAGCATTGATCACGTGTAAGTGTTTTTCTACTTTTATCTGTAATACCAAAATCATGTCTATATCCTGTCCTGTTTTTTGCCACGAGAAACAAAGGTTCAATAAAATTATCCCTTCCCTCTGGGATATTTTGACGTCAAATGCCTACTCAGAAAGATGAAAGTGATCTGACACCCTCAGAAAACTCTCAAGAAAACAACAGAATGATGAAATGGAAGTAAATGAGCAGAATTATATTTGACAAGTTTTGCTGGCCAAGTTTCTTTCAAGAATGTGATCATCTACTGATCCAATCTATAAATCTGATGGTTGTACATTATGTGTGGGCTTAGAAAGGGTTCAAATAAAATTCATCTACAAGAAACAAGAACTTAAATAAAAATTATCTTCAATTCAACAGAAACTACGTCACAATTTTTTGTGTATTTTAATATACAATAATTTTCAAGGAGACAGGTAAAATAAAGTATGTAAAATAAAAGCAAATGTCAGCAAAAGAAATATGTATAGACAGTAAAGTAATGTTCAGGAAATGATTTGCCATTTATAGCAGTGGAAAAAAATATTTAAACAACATAACAAATAACAATGGCCTGTTTTGTTAATTTTGCTTTCTCTATTTCCACAGTTTTCCGCACAAGTTATTATCACACAGAGGCAAGAAGCTACCAATAACTGTACTGCACTCCACATACATTGATGCATATCACAAATATGGTCTGAAAGTAAACAAAAACAAGAAAATAAAAGAAAACTCGTTCAAATCGGTAATGGACAACAAAGCAGTACCTTCTGGTAATGAAAAAAGAAAATCACAGTCGTGCTTTCCATATTTGTAATATACATTGGTACACGGGAACCTGAAAACAAAACTCATCACCAGCATAACTCCACAGCAATCTCTCTTAAGGCAAAGTTAAATTTACACAGCAGCCATTTTTCAACTAAGCAAAACCACATAGGACCACCCAAAAAATTCTGTATACAGTTTCATCAAAATTATATACTTGCTAAATTCATTTTAAATTAACTCAGTGAGATGGAAGGAATATTTTTAGTCTTTTTAAGACTGTTGTAACTATCCTTACTGAAACAAACTTTCAAGATTTGCTTTTAAGGCAATGCACAGAAAACAAGAGATTTTTACTGTCTAAGAAAATGATTGTTGAGTTACTTTTACTCTCATCAGAATTTTTTATGTTATATACCAATGCTTTTTACAAATTTTATTATCTTTAGTTGTCTTTAATCTTGTGGGGTTGATGATTTGTTAATATGCGCACATTATTCTAAGAAAGAACGATTGAAAAATTATTTGTAGTCAGATTTACTCCTGTAAGAATTTGTTACCTGGTAGAACAAATGCTCTTTAAAAGTCTTTATTATTTTGATTCTGTAAGAGGAAGAAGGACAGGGTTGGGTGGGTGGGAAGCAGGTTAGAGGAAGAGATAAAAAAAGTTACATGTATATTCATATAAATGCAGGTTAAAGTTGAATTCATTAATGGTGAACTTGTTCTTAAACAATGTGTGTGTGTGTGTGTGTGTGCGTGTAAAATTATTGAAGCAAAAAATGGATTAAAAAATTCAATAAATTTAATTTTTAAATGTTTACCTTTGACCTTGCAATAAGAGCAACAGAAAAGGTAAAAAAAAAAAATATGCACTGAACCTATTCTCAGTCAGTCTTTTCATTGCATTTTTTAAAGTATTGTTTGTTTTAATGGGAATATTCCAGTAAAAAGAAACATTTAAATAAACAGGAAACTGTGAATTAAAACATTTGCTCACTGATAAGCATTGTTGAATTCAGTAAGTGTAGCAAGATACACATGAAAGGTACGACTTTCTTCACTTGCACTTCTTCTTCTTCTTATTATTATTATTATATGGGAAAGAACAATGAGCAACAGAACTGAAACAGGAAAACTATAATAATATGAACATGAGCATATCCTCAGATAATCTATCTAAATGTCATGAGCCAGGCCAGCAGGTTGTTTTTGTTAGATCAGTCAAGCAGAGTTGTTATTTGTGTCTGCTCAGTCAAGCAGATTGTTGTTTGTGTCCGCTTGGTCAAGCAGAGTTGTTATTTGTGTCTGCTCGGTCAAGCAGAGTTGTTATTTGTGTCTGCTCGGTCAAGCAGAGTTGTTATTTGTGTCTACTCAGTCAAGCAGAGTTGTTATTTGTGTCTGCTCAGTCAAGCAGAGTTGTTATTTGTGTCTGCTCAGTCAAGCAGAGTTGTTGTTTCTGTCTGTTCAGTCAAGCAGATTGTTGTTTGTGTCTGTTCAGTCAAGCAGATTGTTGTTTGTGTCTGTTCAGTCAAGCAGATTGTTGTTTGTGTCTGCTCGGTCAAGCAGAGTTGTTATTTGTGTCTGCTTGGTCAAGCAGAGTTGTTATTTGTGTCTACTCAGTCAAGCAGATTGTTGTTTCTGTCTGTTCAGTCAAATGGGAATTAACTTTCTACCTTGCCAGAACTGAGTAGTGTCTAAGACACTTATGTCTCATTTTAGAAGCATCCAGTTTAAACGTAATTTCAGAATTAGGGTTGTATTGCATGCTACATTCAAGGTATTTCTAACCCGAATCCTAACCCTACTATTATCTCTAACTTTAACCACACTTATTTAATAACTTTAAACTTAATATTATATGATGACCACTCAACTAAAAAAAGAGAATGAATTTGACTGATGTAATTGTTATCAGCTTCCTAGCTGATACTTATCTTTGTTTCTAGTGGGAGTGAAAATGCAACCCTCGAGGTTACCTTCCAGTGCCTTCTGTTGGGGGTGAAAATGCAACCCTCAAGGTTACTAGTCAAGTGCCTTCTGTTGGGGGTGAAAATGCAACCCTAGAGGTTATTGTCCAGTGGCTTCTATTGGGGGTGAAAATGAAACCCTAGGTTACAGTCTAGTGCCTCCTATTGGGGGTGAAAATGAAACCCTAGGTTACAGTCTAGTGCCTTCTGTTGGGAGTGAAAATGTAACCCTAGAAGACACCTTCCAGTGGCTTCTTGGTGGGCAAAAAATGAAGCCCTGCTGCCAAGATAGTCAGTTTGGTCTGGATAGATAATAATAGATAGTTTTGTTCTGTACTCATCATGAAACTCCTTTGTCATAATATAATGTTATCACTAACAAAAATGTTAGTATAGCACATGCAAAACCACATCCCTCAACAATTAACGTATTTTATCTTATGCATTAAATTATCCCTGAATCATACTTTGTGCTGTCACAACTTATTGTTAAGTATATTATTTACACTGTATAATAATAATTTTCATTATTAATTATTACATATCTTAATGTAATTCTGAATACAGCATATTTTCTTGAACGTTTTTGCAGCAAATGGTGAATATAAACATGATAAACTCATTCAGATTAACAAGAAAGCTAAGTGAACTGTATTTGCAGTGAATGTGAATACAAACATGATAAACTCACTCAGATTAACAAGAAAGCCACGTGAACTATATTGAAAAAATGACAAGCATCATTATAAGCATTCAAATGAAAAAACTAAAAACATACTATGTAGAAAACCATAAGACTGCACTCTCACTTCTCTTATGCCATAGTAAGTCTTATAGCCTGAGTCACCATAGTGCCCTCAAAAGCCTCAGATGAAATAAAGAGCTTGATATTCCCCAAAGTGGCTTCATGTGCTATTTAAAAACAGTAAAATACTTTATTGAGAGAGTTTGCACTTGAATTAATCACCATCATGTGTTATTTAAATACAATAAAATCTTCACTGAGAGAGATTGCATTGAAATTAATCATCATCATGTTCTATTTAACAAAAGTCAAAATAAATGTAATCATAAGGGTGGGTATGGCAAACTTAAAATATTCTAACGAGCACAAGAAATAAATAATACATTGTTTGATAGAAAGAGAGACCATTAAGTGGAAGGAATGTAGAAGCTGTTTTCACTTCTATAAGAATGCAAGTCATTTCATGCAAACACAGTTTGTTATACCCGAGTCATAAAAAACACATGCTGACATAAAAATGCAAGTCATTTCATGCAAACACAGTCTGTTATACCCGAGTCATAAAAAAACACATGCTGACATATGTGTAACAGCTTTCTCACATTTAAAACTGAAGTGACCATGTAAACAGAGAATACCATTCACTCAAATAAAATATTTCTACCTGTACACTTGTCTTTTGAAACAATGACATGATCCCATGTCTAACAAAGCCTGCCTCCAGGTACATGACATTTTGTTACCGTACAACACCAATAACTATCCCAATAGCACCATTACTCAACATGTTTATTATGTTAAATATGGTAATTTAACCAGATTGCAAAACACAGAACCCACAGGATGTAGATAAACATATCAACTCGCACACATAATTATATTCTTATATAAAAAAAGAATTTACTGGCCCTCATCTCAATAAAAAACAAACATGATTCTGAGTTTGTACTGTTTGGTCTCATGAAATCATGCATCACTGATGACTTCTCTCCATTGTAACAATAAGTCCCAAATAAACTCAGCACCATGAGAGATAACTCTGTAAAACCCACCCATCCCAACAACAACAATGAAATTGTGTGCTCTCAGCTTTGCTCTAAGACTTGCTGTTGATGGTTGATATCAGAAAATTCACACACTTGTTGTATCTGAAATCATTTAAAAATAATATATTTTAAATAAAAAATTAAATTAATGGGACCTTGTTTGAAAAGCAGAAAAATCAAAATCTGATCACTAAAAAATAAACTATGATCACAAAAAAAAAGAAAGACAAACTGAGATAACAAAGAGCAAACTGTAATCAATTATAATTACAATTAATTATGATCATAAAAGAAAGACAAACTGTTATAATAAGACAAATTGTGATAGCAAATAGAAAAAGACAAACTGTGGCACTATAAAGACAAATTGTGTTGTAAGACAAACTGTGGCACTATAAAGACAAATTGTGTTGTTGTAAGACAAACTGTGGCACTATAAAGACAAATTGTGTTGTAAGACAAACTGTGGCACTATAAAGACAAATTGTGTTGTTGTAAGACAAACTGTGGCACTATAAAGACAAATTGTGTTGTAAGACAAACTGTGGCACTATAAAGACAAATTGTGTTGTTGTAAGACAAACTGTGGCACTATAAAGACAAATTGTGTTGTAAGACAAACTGTGGCACTATAAAGACAAATTGTGTTGTTGTAAGACAAACTGTGGCACTATAAAGACAAATTGTGTTGTAAGAAAACTATGGTACTATAAAGACAAATTGTGTTGTTGTAAGACAAACTGTGTTGTTATAAAACAAACTGTGTTGTTATAAGACAAACTGGCACTATAAAGACAAAATGTGTCACTTAAAGACAACAGTTTTACTAAAGACAAACAATAATCACTAAAAGACAAACTGATCATTAAAAGACAAGCTGTGTCCACAAAAAGACAAACTGTGATCACAAAAGATCAACTGTCTCACAAAATGATGAACTATTATCATGAAACTATAATCATAAAAAGATAAACTGTAATCATATAAGAAAAAGTGTGGTCATTACAAGATAATATGTGATTACAAAAAAAACCCCGATAAATTGCACTGTTACAGTACAAACAGATTAAAATTTTAAAAAGCTAGGTAACCTTATAAGCCTTTTCATCCTCTCCGAATTGCATCCTAACTTTTCCACATTTATTATACATGTAAAGGTGCTCAAGTTGATATATCACAACTGAAAAATCAGAAGTCTATTTATCAACAAATAAAGGTAAAACAAATGACAGATATAATACAAGTAAATTCAATTTTAATTATGTTAGAAATCACGACCTTATAAATTTAAAAACATAAAGAACTTTTAACAGTATAGTGCTAATATAAAGACATCAGATTTTGTGCTGGTGAAGAAGACTAAACAAAAGAAATGGGAGATAACAAAGAACTTACTTTGTTCTTCAACTGCTGGCACTGCTGAAGAGCAAGCATGAAACAAATGTTTGCTTCACTTAGCCACTGCACAACTGCCTCCATCTGCAACATGCAAATAATCACTCTATTTTACCACTATTCCTTTCAGTGTCCGAAGCTAAAACTATTTTACCACTAACCCTTTCAGTGTCAGGCAGCTAAAACTATTTTACCACTTTTCCTTTCAGTCAGGAGCTAAAACTATTTTACCACTAACCCTTTCAGTGTCAGGCAGCTAAAACTATTTTACCACTAACCCTTTCAGTGTCAGGCAGCTAAAACTATTTTACCACTTTTCCTTTCAGTCAGGAGCTAAAACTATTTTATCACTAACCCTTTCAGTGTCAATTAGTTAAAACTATTTTATTCCCTTTGCTAATGATTATCTTAAATTTTCAATTGTTATCTTTCCTTTTTTACAAAATATTTAATTAAATATTAAAATGTATTTCAGGCCTAACACCACAGACAAAGGTCTGCAACAATTTACTGTGTCAACCATGCTGCTGGATTTTCTCCCCTCACATAAAGTCCTTTATAAAACCACATAAAAATCAATCTTTTATTATGCTTAATGTATTTTATACCAGCAGTGAAGAGGTTAAAGATATTTAAAGGCAATTATAATGAATATTTCTAGTAATCCTTTTTGCAAGACAAATCAGCTACCTACCAAAGAAGACAACATCCTTAACACAAAAAATCTCAGTGCTATTAATCATACTCTTAATGTAAAATGCCCAGGATTTACTTTGAAAAACAACTTATCCAATAATACTAAACAGGAGTACACATATGGCATATTTTATTAGCAATAAGTAATCAATCACACATTAGTGAAAGACATACATGCTACTTAATGAGTAACACATGTTATTCATTAAATATTTGTTGCTGCTCAATATCACATCACATATACTACCAATAAACATCTCATGCTATTCAACAAAGCTCATATATGATATTTAGTAAACATATGCTGCTGAATAAACACTTCATATGCTACGATAAACATCTTATATACTAGTCAGTAAATATCACCAGCTATTCTATAATAATTCACTGCTGAATAGATACTCTATACTATTCAGTAAACAGGAATTTAAAATCATGACATGTAATCATCACATATACTACTAATAAAGAGCAAATGCTGCTTTTTAAAAAAAAAAAAAAAACCTCCACTACATCATTTATACAATTTCACAGAAAAATTACTATTAATGTAATATATGGATTTGCATATGTGTACAAGTACACTTTAAACTTTTTCAGATACCACATGCTTAGCAACAAAACCTCATGCTAACCAGTGCAAATTCTAAAAAGGGTGGTGCTATAGTAATGAGAATAAACATATCTTCTCAGTTTGCAGAACATTACAATAAGTTAAATACAGATAATATTTAATTAATATACCTCAATGCAAAATTGTTTTGTTTTAAAGATAGATAGACAGACAGAGGGGCAGAAAGACTGCAGACTGACAGACAGGTAGATCATTCCTACATTCTACTTCTGATTATATTTCGTCATTTCTTGTACAAGACATTACACATATTTTCAGACTTACCTGGTTTCGACTAGAAACATCAAGTTTACCATTTGTGTTTATGTGGTATATGGCCAACACAATTTTGGACCCATGAACATAGAATGACAAAGCAACATCATTTGGAATAGGAGGCTGGAAAATTTGCTAAAGAAGAAATGAAATGAGAAATTTTTCTTTAATTTAAAATTCATATATATCTGCACAGAATTTTTTTAAAATTTAAACATAAAATATTTTCTCTAAATATTTTCAAAGCAACATTTCTAACAAAAGTTAGTTGTTATTTAAAAAAAAATTGGCAAAAAATAGCTATTATAGATTTAATAAAATCAAATTAAAGTGAATTTCTATAGCATACATAAAAAAAAAAAAAACCCAAAGTATTTGTTACTCTCTATGAAAACAACATGAACAAAAATTCAGAGAAAGCAGGGTGGCATCAACTAAAAGCAATCACAATTATATACAGTAAATTAATTCTCTCATTCCCAAGATCATCATGTAAAAACAATTGTGTAAATGAAACAGAGTTTCAGGATGGAATGGAAATACACATTTATGTACACTTACACTATCACAATGTTGAAACATGAGCACTCAGCTCAACATGTTTACAGTGCACTAAAAACTAAGAGACCAAAATTGCTGGAATTAACATGTGTACAGTGAGATAACAACTAAGGGACCAAAATTGCTGGAATTAACATGTGTACAGTGAGATAACAACTAAGAGACCAAAATTGCTGGAATTAACATGTGTACAGTGAGATAACAACTAAGAGACCAAAATTGCTGGAATTAACATGTGTACAGTGAGACTAACAACTAAGGGACCAAAATTGCTGGAATTAACATGTGTACAGTGAGATAACAACTAAGAGACCAAAATTGCTGGAATTAACATGTGTACAGTGAGACTAACAACTAAGGGACCAAAATTGCTGGAATTAACATGTGTACAGTGAGACTAACAACTAAGAGACCAAAATTGCTGGAATCAACTTGTGTACAGTGAGACTAACAACTAAGAGACCAAAAGTATAGGGATTAACATCACTGGATGATGTTATCATCTCATTCTCACACTGACATTTTGGGTCTTGTAATTTCAAGTATGATGTGCAAAAAAAATTAAAATGCCTGAAAATTAAAATTTGCATAAACAGAAATTACTATCAGAATCCGATAACCAACAGACACAGGAAGATAGAAGAATGATGAATAATTATTTTTATTAATAGAATTTTGTCATGTTTACACTTTTACCATTAAAGCAGGCAAGAAAAGTAAAAACCCATAGCTGAATATCATGTCAATGAACAGTAGTTTCAAAGATTAAAAGACTAACAGGAAAAAAATGAGTATAATAAAAAAAAATGAATGCAGGAGATTTTACCTGAAATGAATTACTATCAATAGCATTCTTTTATTGCATAATCAACCTCACCATAACAGTATGACATTACTTCCATTTACTTAAGTGACTTTCTTCTAACAGCCATTGTTAATCAAGCCTACTACAAAATCAGTATTTTTCATTAATTTGACATTCAATTTATTACATTACCAAAGTACCTTCATTCACTTAACCCAATTATTCTGCATAAAAAACACCTTTCTATTGTCACTTATACCTGTCTTACTAAGCAACCTCAAGCCAATGACAATATAGGAAAATAGGTCATAGAAACATTGACTTACAGGCTCCACTTTTTTCTAGGGATTTGGCATTTGTCTCAGTGATAAAAACTTCTTTTGACTGAACACTAAAATAAAAAGTAAATGTAGTTCTGCATCAACAAGAGAAATGTTTGTAGATGAAAATAATCAATCCCTTTCCTCATGGACAAGAAATATTTTACTGTTTAATGATATGGTGGTCAAAACTAGGGCCTTTGTCATTCTTATCCAGTAATGTGGGGCTTGTTTAATCTATTATCTTTTACCATTTTCCTGCTACATAATTTATTATTATTGACCCTGTTCCTGCTACATAATTTATTATTATTGACCCTTCTCCTGCTATATAATTTAATAGATATTTGCCAAGGCTTTGCTCGCATAAATGTCGGTTTTCAGAATAAGCTGCTTATAGTAAACTTATTTTATAGTACTTATCTTTAATCGCCAGGAAAGAACCATAATACAAAGCAGTCCAAAAGCTGAGTTTTTTATATCTAAGTGCCATGGAAATCTTAAATGTTAGTATGCTAATTTCTATTTTAAAGGTAGACTGAAACTTGGTTTCAAATTTTATGTGTACATTATTTATCTTCTCCTAAATCACCCATGTGGACCATAATGTTTGGGTTTTTTGTTTCTTTTTAAAAACGGTGTAGCATAAGGCCAGCAGACCTACCAACTTTTGAGTGTCCATGGGATCTGACATGTTTGGTGTAGAGAGAGAAACAGACATAGACACGAAAGAAAGAGATAGAGAAAGGGAAAAAGAGAGTGAGAGAGAGAGGAAAAAAGAGAGAAAATAAAGAGAAAGGAAAAGAGAGGAAGAGAAAGGAAGAGAAAAAGGGAAAGAGATGAAGTAAAAACAAGAAATATAGAAGAAAATGGGAGGAAGGAAGATAGGAATAAAATAAGAGTTATTATGAAAGGAAGAACATTTGAAAGAATGGGACAAAAAAGAATGAGGGTAATAGAAAGGGAGCATATGAGAAGTCAGAGAGACAGACACACACACACACACACACACACATACACAAACACACACACACACACACACAGAAATCACCAAGGGCAGAAAGAATGAAAAGCAGAGAAGGGAGAAAGAAAAAACTGACAGAGAGACAAAGGAGAAGGAGAGAAAAATGAATGGAAGAAGTGACAGACTGAGAATAAGGAAAATGAGAGAACATGATCAGAAGGACAAAAGAGATTGAGATTAAAAAGAGAGAGAGAGAGAGAAAGAATAATAGAAAGAAAATGTTGTTTGATGGGGAGGCACTGCAAAAAATAAGAGCTAACCACGCAGCATAACAACCCACCAAGATCCAAAACACAATACTTAGTATAGCCTAAAATCTAACACCCACAATGAGAAACACAATCTGAGTGAAACACAAATCATCCACTGGGAAAGGAGATCACAGTGATATATAAGCCATGTTCTGCTCATATGCACTTTACTTTTAAAAGCAAACTCCTTTATGCAATATATAATATTTTTGTAGTTTTAGGGCTACTTTATGTGATAGTGTGATGTTATATAGCTTATCTTGACTCTATACAACAGTAAAAGTCTGATCAAACTCTGTCCAATACTATTTTACTCAAACCCACAGATATAACAATTTTGATATTTGTATATATTACTTCTTACTATGTCCCTATTAAAAAATCTATTATTGAAAATTACCATCTTCTAATTTCTTACAATGTTCCTGTGACATAATCATTACTTACCATGTTCCTACAACAGAATCAATCATTCAATCAATCAATAATCAATCAATTACCATGTTCCTGCTACATAGCTGGCTTAGTATAAAACATTACTTACTATGTTCCTGCTACATAGCTGGCTACTTTATCTAACATTACCATGTTACTGCCACAAAATAAATCATTACACATCACATTCTATATAATCATTATTTACTCTGTTTCTACAACAGTTTCTACCTTTCTTATCACATTCCTAATACTTAATCCATCATTAATTACCAAGTTCCTTTTATATATATAGTTTAGCATTAATTACCATATTCCAATTTATAGTTTAGCATTGATTACCATGTTCCTGCTACTGAGGAGTTCTTGAAGTGACCTGCGCCTGGGCTGAGATAAACTCAGTTGCCCTGCTTTGATCCTCTTCATGAGCTCATCAATCAGCTTTGAAAAGAACAAACAATTTAAAATCAGTTTGTCAATTACAATATTACCAATAAACCATACTCAACATAAAGCAAGATTTGATTCTCCTAATTTCTGTAAACTACCTCTAGCATTACACATGACTTTTTAAATCATAAAGCAAGATTTAATTCTCTAATTTCTGTAAACTACCTCTAGCATTATACATGACACATTACACATTAAATCATGATGCTGCATTAGCATGAAAGTTTGGTTAGTTGGTGGCTATCTGTTTGGCAAGCTTGTTTTTTTTTGGTTTTTATTTTGTTTTTCTAAATAAATACCTAACTTTTTCAATCTTCACAACACACAATCAGATCACAGATTATGAACAAGTTCCATTCTTCAGGACATTTATAACCCAATTTTGTATACAAGTTGGAATTTGTATGTAATTTGTCTGTATATTGACCCATTAGTGAAAGAGAACAAGAGGTGAATTAAAATGGTGCCCTTTTCCTAAGTATGGAATTTGCATGTAAATTGTATAATGGCCCATTTTTGCATAAAAGCATGAGGTGATTTAAAATGGTGGTTCAATTCCTATGTTTCAGTAATGATGAGTGACACAGCTTTGTATGGTTACAGTTCAGAACTAGATTGCCGTGGTTCATAAATATGGAATGGATACAGTATCAAAATCTGGAGACTTTATGGTCTCATTTGTATTGGTGGATTGCTGGAGACTTTATGGTCTCATTTGTATTGGTGAATTGCATAAGACTTTATGGTCTCATTTGTATTGGTAGATTGCTATAAGTTGAGACTACTGTAATCCAAGACTAGACTGCATCAGTTTCCTAAAAAACAAATGGTTGTTTTTCACAAGTTTGATTGATAAAATCATCAAAAATATATTCTGGATGTCATTATTTTAAAGAAATATTTTGAATTGGAAGAGAAATAAAAAGGGTTAAGTCAAGAATATAAGAACTACTGCTGAAACAAAAAGGTGAAATCCTCCGAATTTCCAATTAATTAGATTAAATATCTCATTGCTGACTTACTGCCTGAGTTGAACATTTGCACATGTGGAATGTGTGTGTATGTGTGTACAGTGCTTTTTGTTCTATTTCACAGTAGCGATACAATTAGATCAGTGCTCACTTTGTTTTAAATCCGTGTGGCATGGTACACTTTCAGTGCTTAAATGTGTAGTTCTGTGTTAGAGTACATGTTGTTATCGCACAATGTTTTAGTGAGTTACTGACTTAAGTTGACATTTATGAATTTAGACAGGAAATACTTATAGTTTATATTATTTTTTGTGCATTTAACGATTTATGTGTGAGAACATGTTCCCCCTATTACATGAATATAGTTATTTATTTTATTTTGTACTTTATCTTGGTAATTATATGGTAGGAAAGAGTTGTATTTAAACTAATGTATATGTATCTTGGTAATTATATGGTAGGAAAGAGTTGTATTTAATTAATGTACTTTCTTTATATACTATATAAGCATTATATAATTTGAAGTAGTTTAGGAGTAAATTATATATATAAACAAAAGTAGGAAAAGCACAGTTCAGATCATTATAACAAGTTTTAGCCGCAGCCCATTTGACCAGCAATAGGGCTTTCTTGGTGTAACCTGTGTGTGAGAGAAAGCCCTTCTTTGATAAGAGAGTACACATGCAGAGCAACAGAGAGCCATGCAGATAAGAAGAGAGAGAATATGGCGGAGTGCTGCCATGAACAAAGCCTCGTGTAAGCTGTGAACACCATGTTGTGTGTACATCTCCCCTCTGTGACTGTCGTCATGCCTATGACATACTGTCCTCCATCATCATTGTGTTTTTCATCTTGCATCCTGTGGTGACCCATAACACTAAACTGATACCCCATCACACATATTAAAAAGATCTATTCATTTTACGAAAGTCTTATAATTTGTCCTTCCGTTCTGCAGATCATATAATTTGTTCTTTAATTAAGTAGTATTTTCTTTAAGCTAGTGTAGGACGCTTTAATGAATGAAACATCAAAAGAAATTTTAATTATCTAAATTTATTAATTATAAGTTCTGAATATTTTAAAGTTTTAATATTATTCATATTATGTTTACTCTTTATTTTTCCCATTTTAATATAATGATACAAAATTATTTAAACAATATGCCCTTTTTTTTCTTTTCTTTTCTTTCTTTATTTTTTTTTTTGTGGGGGAGCATTGACATTTAACAAGGAGCAAAAAAACTAAAATGTGAAACTTTTAGATTAATTGCTAGTGTCACCATTATCTAAAATTATATTTTATGACATTATAAAATAAAATATGTCATTTTTTAAACCCAATTTTTAAAAAAAATTAAAATTCTACAACATTACAACTGTATTAAAACTCTTATACAGAACCAGAACAATTTTTATTAGTGGTTTAAACACTTACTGCATAAACCAAATACAATTTAAATTTAGTTCATGAATGAAAAAGGTCCTAATTATATAACAAAACAATCATTACTTTTCAAAACTTGAAGCTTAGAATAAGAGATATCTAAATAAATGTATAACAGTTTATACTACTAAGTGTAAACAAAATCACAGAACATCCTTCAATTCTGTCAAGTCTTGGGTTTACAGAGTTTGGTAAATTTGAATCTGATAAAACAAATTTAAATCTACAGATATCATAATGACAATTAATAACTTAGGTAAAACTATAAAATTAATATCAAAATGACTGGATGACAATTAATAACTTGGCAAAACCATAAAATTAATATCAAAATAACTGGATGACAATTAATAACTCAGCAAAACTATAAAATTAATATCAAAATGACTAGATGACAAAGGATTAGTATAGCATCCACACATTTTTTTGTAAAATTTAAAAACAAAAATTATTATTTTGATAAAACCTAGTCATTTTGTTGTGAATGAACAATAAATGCACTTTGTGGATTAAAATATAATCCATTATGTCAGAACTTGTAGAAAGGTAATAGTAAAAGGTATGTAATAGAATTTTTCAACAAAATTTAAAAACTAAATTTAAAGACTAAATTTAAAAACAAAATTATTTCGGGGAAGAAATTTATTGAAATGTGGTTTAAAATAATTACCAACTCCACTTCCTGTGCAGATCTGAAGAGGTATTCTTTGCCATGCAAGCTGGCAAGTTCTAAAGACTCATGTAGGAAATTCACTGCATCTTGAACCTGTTCAAACAGCGAAAGTCCTTACAATTCCACCTAGTAAATAATCATTTATATTATATCGCTCCATAAAACTAGATAATGAAGTCTTTATCTGTTCAAGACAAAGAAAATTTACATTCTGTATCTGCTCACACCAAGCTGATCAATGATGATGATAATCAACTTTCTTCCATTGAGGCCTGCTGAGAAAAACAATTCTTATACTGATCAATGCAAAAACAATCAATTTTCTTTCTGTACTTCTCACAGTATGACCAAGATACATCGCATTAGGACCAAGACAAACATCACAGTATGATCAAGACAACTTTCATTGTTTACTTTCTTTATTGTGACCAAGAAATAACATATTGGGACCATGACACATAGGCCTCATTTTAGGACCAAGACCAACATCACAGTATGACCAAGACCAACATCACAGTATGACCAAGACCAACATCACAGTATGACCAAGACCAACATTACAGTATGACCAAGACCAACATTACAGTATAACCAAGATTCATCGCACATCGTATTAGGACCAAGACAAACATCACAGTATGACCAAGACCAACATTACAGTATGACCAAGATTCATCGCATTAGGACCAAGACCAACATTACAGTATGACCAAGATACATCGCATTAGGACCAAGACAAACATAACAGTATAAATATGAACAGGGTTGAGAGTATATAAAGAAAATCACCTGCTGTATTTTCCATATTTCATGTGAACGAATGTTTGTCTTGAAAACATGATGTTCTTTGCCTTGCTTGTGTCTAAAACCAATGTCCTGTAACAATCACACAAACCATTTGTTATTTGTGTCTAAAACCAATGTCCTGTAACAATCACACAAACCATTTGTTATTTGTGGTTTAAGCCAATATTATGTAACAATCAATAAACCATTTGTTACTTGTGTCTAAAGCCAATATCCTGTAACAATCACATAAACCTTTTGTTATTTGTATCTTAAACAATGTTCTGTAACAATCACACAAACCATTTGTTATTTGTGGTTTAAGCCAATATTCTGTAACAATGAATAAACCATTAGTTACTTGTGCCTAAAGTCAATGTCTTGTAACAAACACAAAAACCATTAGTTACTTGTGCCTAAAGTCAATGTCTTGTAACAAAAACACTTGTGAGATGTTTTACCAATTCCAGAACTTTTTCTTTCTTTCTAAACAAACTATTCAAACACTGATATCAAAAGATATATATACTCTTGAGTGTTTAAAACTGTGCTCCCCATTTGCCAGAATAATTTGACACTTTGTCCAGCCATCATTAGCTTTTTGTTGAAGATATACAGTTGTTAAGTTAAAGTGTTAATGTTACATCACATGTCAGCCATCTTTGTTATTTTGGTTGTTTATTCATTCGTTATTCTGATTTTATAAACAGCAGTAAGTGTTGAAAAGAGCATCATCTATACAATGATATTCATCAAAAACTGAAAATATACAGAATTGTACAACTTTTCCCCCTCTTATTTTTAAAAGTAGAAGAAAATGAAATAATTAAAAATAAATAAATTAAGAAATTTATGGTAGGAGTAAAAAAATTTATGTGACACAGACCTGACTCTGGCAAGATCCATAAAGCCTACTGAGAAAAAATACAAAGGAGTTAGAAGTAAAAGCAGAATTTCAAACAACTTACAGCTTCTGTGATGGCATCCCCTTTCAGAGTCACAACACACTTCAAGGAACCTGGGATATTAGCACCACTGAAATACATAAAACAAAAATTATTAGATTTTTTCCTTTGAACATTGCTTCATTAATAATGTAACTAGACAAGGCTGGTTGCTCAAGTAACTAGCATCAGCCACCTAGATATGGTTGATTAAATAATATCAGAACTCGATAAAATTAAGTAAAGCTTAGCCTAAAATAATTGTTTGAGTAAGTTATATCAACCACACTAGATAAAGTTAATAATTAACACCAGGCACTAAAAAGAGGTTGGTTAAATATAGACAAGGCTGTTTAAATTATCAAATGCCACTAGATAGTTTATTAAATAACAAACATCAGACACTTGACAAAATTGCCTAAATAACTAAGATTCACCCTCAGACAAGGTTGTTAAAATAACAAACATCAGACAATTGACAAAATTGCCTAAATAACGAAGAGTCACCATTAGACAAGGTTGCTGAAATAACAAACATCAGACACTTGATAAAATTGCCTAAATAACTAATATTCACCATTAGACAAAGTTGCTGAAATAACAAATGTCTGCCAATAGACATGTTGTTTAAATAACAAACATCCACCACTAGGCAAGATGCTTCAATAACTAGCACCCACCACTAGATAAGATTGCTAAAATAATGAATATCCATTACTAGACATGTTGCTTAAATAACAAACATCCACTAGGCAAGATGCTTCAATAACTAGCACCCACCACTAGATAAGATTGTTAAAATAATGAATATCCATTACTTGACATGTTGCTTAAATAACAAACATCCACCACTGGGCAAGATGCTTCAATAACTAGCACCCAATTACACAAGTTG
Organism: Sinotaia quadrata; assembly: GCA_028829895.1. Taxonomy (NCBI): domain Eukaryota; kingdom Metazoa; phylum Mollusca; class Gastropoda; order Architaenioglossa; family Viviparidae; genus Sinotaia; species Sinotaia quadrata. The sequence continues at coordinate 6,377,389 of CM054183.1, forward strand.
CTTAAATAATATCAGCCACCAAACAAGGTTGCTTAAATAACTAACATGAGCCACTAAACAAGATTATTTAAATAACTAACATTAGCCACTAAACAAGATTATTTAAATAATAACATTTTCCACTAATCAAATTAACTAACATTTTCCACTAATCAAAATAACTAACATTAGTCACTAAATACTATTGCTCAAGTAATCAACATCTGTCACTAGACATGGTTCCTTAAATGCTTAACAAAAAACAAGTTTCCTTAAGTAATTAACATCAGCTACTAGACAATTAAATATTCAATTTCACATGCAGATAAAACTGTTCTAGTAAATAACATAAGCTACTAAACAAGGCTACTTAAATATAACTACTATCAGAAATACAATGGTTGTTTAAATAGCTAACATCAGAACAAGAAGTTAAAAAACAAACTAACACTAGCCACAAAAGACAACATGCTCTTCATTAACAATTATAAATACTAAACTGGTCAGGTTACTAACAAAGTTAACATCAGTACAAGACTGCTCAACGACAAGGCTCTTGTCATTAACACTAGCATTAAACATATTTGATCAAATCACTAACATCAACATAAGACTGTAAAGACACTAGACAAGCTTGCTCAAGTCATTAACATTAGTACTAAACATCTTTGGTCAGGTCACTAACATCAACACAAGATTGCCTAAAGACATTAGACAAGCTTGCTCATGTTATTAACATTAGTACTAAACTTGGTCAGGTCACTAATATTAACACAAGTCTGTAAAGACATTAGACAAGCTTGCTCAAGTCATTAACATTAGTACTAAACATCTTTGGTCAGGTCATTAATATTAACACAAGTCTGTAAAGACATTAGACAAGCTTGCTCAAGTCATTAACATTAGTACTGTACTAAACATCTTTGGTCAGGTCACTAATATTAACACAAGTCTGTAAAGACATTAGACAAGCTTGTTCAAGTCATTAACATTAGTACTAAACATCTTTGGTCAGGGCACTAACATCAACATAAGATAGCCTAAAGGCAAGCTTGGTCATGTCTGTTATTTACTAATCAACTCTGTATAATGCTTTCAAAATTATATGAAATTTTTGGTAGTGTTTACTAGATAATGTTGTTAAAACAATATAAACATCTGAGAGGACTTAATTAGCAAGATGACTATAATCAGTAAAATTAGCTCTAACCATTAACCTGACTACTAATTATTGTTATCAACAAGATTTATTTAGATAATGCGGCTACAATGACATATTGACATTTGATAATGGAGCTACAATGACAAATAAACATGAGATAATGCTACTACAATGATATATAACCATTAGATAATTCTACTAAAATATATCCTATATAATGCTGCTTCAATAACATATAAGCATTAGATAATGCTACTACAATGACATATAAATATTTGATAATGCTGCTACAATGACATGTGAGCACTAACAACTGTTGGTAAAATATTGAGCTGATTCTAAGTTCTTCTCATAACTAGCAAGAGCCCTTAGGCTAGTCTGTCAACTCAGCAGTTGATAGACCTGCTCTAAGAGACAGCATCAGCACTAGAATTTTGTAGAAAGTAAAGTAGCAATTTAAGGCATGTCTCATCAGAATCCTGACTAAATGGAAATCATCAGTAAATAGAGCTGTTCCTTAAATTTGCTAACAGTGATGGTGGTGAGGACTTGAATTTCGCTGTCTTCATATTGGCCTGATGTTTTCTTAAATTCATCATTATAATAAACTTTTAAAATTGATTTTGCTTTTTTTTAGATGGTGTTTTGGTCCCATAACTTCTTTAAAATATACACATTTGCATCCATTGCTAATTAATGATATTGATAAGAATATTCCCACCAGGCTAGCCATGCACATTACGAGTACACAGACCATTCTGACACCATCAGATAATCAATAAACTTATCTGTATTAAACATGGGCTGAACTGCAATATGATCGCTCAAAGCAATGAAGAACATTAGTGTGGTATTGATTATTCTCTCAAGCTTCTCTTCATCTGTTTGTGTTCTCTCGATATGAATTGTTTTCCATTTGAAAGCTTTTCCGACTTGTAAAAATATCAAAGATTGTATTCTCTAAGGCATGATGAAGCAGTTTAAACTTTGTGATATCTTTACTCAGTAAAAGTTTTGAGGTTTCCAAGGTTACCTATTCTTGATCTTATAAAGGATATAATAATAATAATAATAATAATAATAATATTTCTGCCCTTGTCAGTGGTAATCAGAATAGTGTTTAAATGTGATCATTAAAAAAAAATATTAATGGTATTTTCCATGTGTATCAGGAGGCTATCATTACTGAAAAGCAGGTCAAAGTTTAACTGGTCAAGCAGCATAAGGAACTGTAATGGCATAAAAAAAAAAAAAATCAATAGATTATCTGAAATCACATTGTAGCATTTGATTAGGTTTTTTAAAAAAAATATGCCAGTGCATTTGGGTTTACAATAAATTAGGTCAATGAGAGAACCTAAACATTATAAATAGGTCTGAGATAAAACAGGTCAAAGTGTTCCTGCAGAAGGGTGCTTATGAAACAGGTAAACTTGACTTGAAAGTGCAATGGGACTGTAATAAATTAGTTCAGTGTATCTCTGTAAGTATGTTACAAATTAGACTAAAATCAGAATACATTTATATGCATTAGGATTTGATAAACATATATTTTAATAACAGTATACTATGAATTACATCTAAAGTTCAATCTGTGCTTATAAGAATATTGTGATTTGATAAATTAGGTCAAAATGTAAGCATACAGAATGTGATAAAATTAGGGCAGTGTGTACCTGTAAGTATATAGGATTTCATAAATAGTTCAATGTATACCCATAAACACGGGATTTGATAAATTAGGTCAAAATGTAAGCATTTAGGATTTGATAAATTAGGTCAAAATGTAAGCATTTAGGATTTGATAAATTAGGTCAGCAAAGTAGGGTTTAATCAATTAGGTCAAAATATTAACATACAGGAATTGATAACGTTAAATCAATTAGTACCTCTATGCACAGTGAAATATGTTAAATTAGAGCAGAATGTTTGGGATTTGATAAATTTAGTCAATATGCACAAAGTGACACTTGATAAATTAGTTCAATGTGTACCTGTAAGAATACTGGGATACGTTAATGCAACTTTCTCTTGACATCAATTATTTAAGAATTTTCTAGACAAGGACGTTAGGGTGTCTGTCAGAAATGTGTTAGACATATAGCTCTGAACTAAATTGATCACCCCAACCCATCCCTACATTTTCATATTCCAACCCTTATCTGGGAGGACACTTAATGTTGCACTCATTCCATGGCAGGGCATGGCACAGTTGTTAAATGGTGTTATAATTATGGTTTTGAATCAATGGATTTAAAATTATGAGGGCAGCCAATCAATTCAGCCTGCAGATTTCTTTAGTTAATGTAGCTAGGGGCATATGAAAGTAAATGCCTTTTTAAGTAAATGTCATTTACTTTATCTATAAAATCATCAGGACAGGTTATTAAGCATTTAGGCTTTTCTTTATTATTTTCATCTTTTATTTTTATACTTTCCTTGTATTTTATTAACAATTTTGATTACTCCATTAACTAGTCTTACTTAACAAAAATTCCTACAATAGTATGTTTACAGAGAAGGAAGTCATTATAAAATGTACACTGCTTCTTTCCTCTTAAAACTGAAACATTAACATTAATACAATAGTATGTTTACAGAGAAGGAAGTCATTATAAAATGTACACTGCTTCTTTCCTCTTACAACTGAAACATTATACATTAATACAATATAAAGATGATATTCTGCATTTGGATATTTCTGTATGGATCCATTAAACATTTTAATGTTATAGACATGAATGCCAAGAAGAAAAACTAAAAAGCAAGGCAGATTTTAAAAAAAAATTATTGGTATTTATTATTTTTTAAATCATTTATATGAACTTCTAAATTAAATTTTTGTAATTAATACACAATACAAATTTAATGAATGTGTCTGTATACTAACCTTGGACTAGACAATAATATTCGTTGTGGCCTACAATCACGTTTGGTTAAATCTGAATCTAGAATGAAATTAGTTTAAAACAATTATTTGAAAAAAGCTTTAAAAAATCACATATGCAATCATGCACATGTGCACAAACACACACCACTCACAAACAAACAATTGAAAACTAAAATTAATTTTTCACCAAATTAATCAAATAAAAACAAAAGCAGAAATATTTTTCAACAGTAAAAAGCTAATATTTATTTTACAAGGTAACACTAATATTCTGCACCTAATGCCTACATTTTTAAAGAAATGTTGTCAGTCATATGAGCCGTTATATAACTAAAGGAATCAATTTGTGTTAAAGTTTATTTTGACATTTCTGTTTTTGAAGGAAATAGCAGACAGTCAATGAACATGAAATCAACATAGCAGGGATTCTAAGAATGAGCAGATCCTTGAATGAATAAATACTATAAATGTAAGAAAATTAAAACATATCAGAACATATACATCACTACCATAAATATTAGTATAAGGCTCTGGCTCCAATACAAAACACCTCATAAAATATCAGAATATATATATATATATCACTACCATAAATATTAGAATAAGGCTCTGGCTACAATACAAAACATCTCAGCAATGTGAGGGGCACACCAGTCTATTAATTCATATACAACTGATAACACAATAGCCAACAAACCAAGCTGGAGTTGCTGTCAAAGGATTAATTTATAGGCTTCTATATAACACGATAAAAATTTAAAAGTCAGAATGCACATTAAACATTCAAGATTTTACATTACATCTGACAATTTTAGGCAAACAATAAAATATTAATAATATATAAAGAATATTTCTTGAAGAAAAGGGAAACCTACATTAAATGAAAATAAACTTTAAGCATAATAACAATTTTAATGAAGAGCAAAATGAAATGCAAATAAACAGTAACATTATATAAATAAAATAAATTTAAGCATAATAAATTAAAAATGCTCAAGCACATACATGCATGCACACACACACACACACACACACACAGACACACACAGACACACACACACACACACATGCACACATATATACAACCAATACAACCAAACTGAAGATCAGTAATGTTAGTAATAAATTCAAATTATCCATCATCACAATCAGAATCTAATGAATAAAAATTCATGTCTTAAATGTAAATCAGCAATCACTGAAATTCACTGGTTTCAATACTTCTTTATATGTGAAAAAATATGGATACATTTCTGAAATTTCTTAATTCAAATCATAATGATAGGCTAATAATTATGCTTGCCTTAACTGTTAAGAACAGCTGTTAACTTCTGAAAATAAATATCTCACACCATTTCTCTTCGTTTGCAAATTTATTTTTTTTCCATTCCTAATGTCCCTCAGTTTGATGCTCTAGTCTAAGCCTGTGTTTCCTGTCAGAATTTTCTATATATAGGGGCCTACTAACTTTACCAATGATGACCCCAGAGGTCAATGATGCAAAGTTTCTGTCCCATTTCTAAGGGATAAAAAAACCACAAGGAAAATACAGCCCAGTTACAAGCAGAAATGAGTTGTTCATGCCGTATCATTAGCTTATGCTATTATGTTAAAACAAACATGAACATACATCTGTATTTATATTAATTCTGCTATGGCTTATCACCACAGAGTAGAATTGTATGTACAGAACTTTTATTTATTCAACTGGTCTCCTCTCAGTTTTATCCCCGAATATTAACAACTGCAAAAGGTATTTATCAGCCTACATGTATTCTTTGTCTAAGAGTGCCAACAAAGTTATTCATTACCCTATAATACTTTTTGTCTTACAGTATCAACAAAGCTATTCATTATCCTATAAGTATTCTTTCTCTTACAGTGTTAACAAAGCTATTCATTATCCTACAAGTATCTTTTTTCTTACGGTGTTAACAAAATATTCATTATCCTACAACTTGTACAAGTATTCTTTCTCTTACAGTGTTAACAAAATATTCATTGCCCTACAAGTAGCCTATGTCTAATAGCATTATCAAAGTTATTCATCATCCTACAAGTATTCTTTGTCTAACAAAGCTATACATTACCCTACAAGTATTTTTAGCATCAACAAAACTATTCTGCCAACAAAGCTACACATTACCCTACATGTATTCTTTGTCTACAAAGTTATTCATTAGCCTATAAATGTATTCTTTGTCTACAAAGTTATTCATTAGCCTACAAATGTATTCTTTGTCTACAAAGCTATTAATTAGCCTACAAATGTATTCTTTGTCTACAAAGCTATTAATTAGCCTATAAATGTATTCTTTGTCTACAAAGCTATTCATTAGCCTATAAATGTATTCTTTGTCTACAAAGATATTCATTAGCCTATAAATGTATTCTTTGTCTACAAAGACATTCATTAGCCTATAAATGTATTCTTTGTCTACAAAGATATTAATTAGCCTATATATTTATTCTTTGTCTATAAAGCTATTCATTAGTCTATAAATGTATTCTTTGTCTACAAAGCTATTAATTAGCCTATAAATGTATTCTTTGTC